>JAULKJ010331223.1:0-10053 GCA_032355405.1 Rubia balearica | reverse complement strand
CCAAATGTAATGTGTGAACTCAAGAGTGATATGATTCATTGCTTGCTGACTTTCCATAGGATGGCCGGAGAAGATCCGAACAAGTATATCTCAGAATTCCACCTAGTTTGTACGAACATGAAGCCGATGGGTGCTTAGAGGAAGACTTCAGTCTAAGGGCGTTTCCCTTCTCACTTAGGGATTCAGCCAAAGATTGGTTGTACTATTTACTGCCCGGTTGTATCACCTCATGAATGGATATGAAGCGCCGGTTTCTAGAGAAATATTTCCCAACTTCAAAGTCTGCGGGGATTGAAGAAAAAGTTGTCTAATATCTCTCAATTTGCCAATGAGTCCCTCTATGAGTATTGGGAGCGTTTTAAGAGATTGTTCTCTAGTTGTCCATTTCATCCATTTAAGGAGAGAGACTTTGTTTACTATTTCTTTGAAAGGGTGTGTAATGATGACATGCGTATGGTGAACGCTGCTTGCAACGGTTCGATTGCCAACAAAAGCCCAAGGGAAGCAATGGTACTCTTCGAGGACATGTCTAGGGTGAATCCCGTGGATGAACCAGCCCAATCCCTGAAGTTAGAGGAGCAAGTCCGAGCTCTTGCCTACATGATGAAAGAGTCCATGAAAAGGGGAGTCCAACAAGCAAAAGTGTGTGGTGTAAGTAATCTTGATCATCACACGGATGCGTGCCCGCAAGTGGTCGAGGAATTTGAGGAAGGTAAGGAATTGGATTACAACAATGGTGAAAATAGGCCACTGTTTGATAAGGGGAAACAACAAGGGTTTCGTGGAAACCAAGGAGGAGAAAGGTAAGATCCTTACGCAAACACCTTCAACCCGAGGTACCGCGATCACCCAACCTTTCGTTGGCGCGAGGAGAACCAAATGCAAGGGTACAACCAAGGTGGGCAAACCCCGCCTCAACCTTATCTGAGAGGAAAAGGGCTTTTAAAATACAATGCCCCCTTACAAGTCAGGCTGAGAGGAAATATTTGAAGCAATCTCTCAATTAGCTAAGAAACGTGACATCTTTGCGGAGCGTACACGGCAAGAGATTGAAGACCTTGGAACTAGGGCGTTCTCTAGCATCAAGAATCTTGAGATTCAAGTCAGACAACTGCCACCTCGGTAAGTTGACTTGAAACCAAAGAATCCGGAAAACTTCCTTCCCAGTTAGAGATCAATCGAAGGAATATTAATTCTTTGAAATTGAGCAGCGGGAAGGAAGTGCGTGAGTCAGAAAAGGAAATCTCTCAAGAGGATTAATTGATCGTGGACAACAACAAAACCAACTTGTCAAAAGTAAAAGTGTGAATGTTAAAATGGGATGGAGTAGTTTATATTGATGGCCTTTTTGAACTGATAATAAATAAATAGATATATGTATTTTATCATTTAAAACAAATTATTAATTTGTAAATAAGAGAATCCAAAATATGACCATCACAAAACTTTTATTGCACCCTTCTTTAAAATACAGTGTGTGTGTATATATATATATATATGTATATTTCAAACTCTAAAATTTTTTGTCCACGAATCATGTGTGAGATGCAATATAAGAGGTACGAAATGTTTTCACTGTCGATTCAAGATCTAGTTTTACTTGCTCTAGACAATACGGCATCTTCTCAAATTTAAAGATATATATATATATATATTGTATTGGGTATTCAAATATATATATATAGATAAAAGTGTGTATAAAAATATTATTAATCTATTTATGATTTCTCGTACTCCCTCCGTGTCGTTAAACTTGCACTCTTACTTTTAGAACACTATTATCTATCTAAATTTAATCACATATTTGAATAGATATATGAAAAACAATATTATCGTATGTGATATTGTTCAATTCTTCGTAACAAGTAGTTTTTAAATATCAATATTTTATTTGTCGTTATTATATAGAGAAAAACATGCTAACGGTCAAACATATCTCTTGAATGACATGTAAAAAATAAGAGTGCAACTCTATATGAACTCTATATGCGAAAGGCTAGGATTAACTTTTTGTGGTGTATACAATATTATGCGCAACCACATTTGGTAAGGTGCAATCAATTTGTTTGCATGATGAAAAAATATATAATATTTATTGATGATGTTTTCTGACAGGTGATTGTCGATAACAGTATTTTTTTTACTTGTACACTGATAAATTAAACACTAAAATTTTAAATTCAAATAAAATATTTTTAATGTTAAATATTGTACCTTTTATATAATATTTCTTATATTTTTACATTCAAACACACCTTATTACATGTTTTAACTTATAAAATACAATATTTAAATTTAAAAACAAATTATTTTAGTTAAAAAGTAAAGTCACTTGTCCATAAACCTATAGATAGACCAAGTTTATCGAGACTTCCAGGTATTTATTATAGTAGGAAGGATTTAGATTGAGTGAATGTCGTTGTTCAGGGCCTTTTGTGGAACTTTAACAAGGTTTTAGAACCACAAATTGGGCACAATATAATAAACCTTATAAGCTAAGTGATCGACACACTAGCATCATTAAACTAGTGCACATATGAAAGATAATACTGTATAAGTTGATCTATTTCTACTAGCTACTATAAAGTAAACGGTGCAAAGTCGGAGTCCAAAGAGAAAAAAAGGGTCTAATTAAATCTTGTGCAATATGCGACACACTTAAGAGTCACCAAATGTGTCCTGAAAATGGGGTGAGTTTGTTTGGTACTATCAACTAGAATATAACTTAACTAAAGAGTTTATTATAATATTAAGGAAACTTGGGGGAATATGCTTCATATGTTAAGCTATTCACCGATCCTCGATTTATGTTCAAATCCTAGAGGTATGTCCTATCATCTTTCCTTGATCACACGCTGTGGATATCTTTAATCATTGTGCCTACCATTGAACTGTCACTTCTGAAGTTTTGCACCTAAATAATCACTTACCTCCTCCTGGTTTAGCTTGAAAATTCCTAATACTCGGTACAACAGCTCTAGCCATTACCCACAAATTTGGTCAACTTGGAAACACGATAAGGTGACTAACGATGAAGATTGAAATGATCCATCCTAGAATAAGCTTCGCCTTCTAGAACATTAATATCTCATTATTTTCTCTGAGTTTATAGAGTCACTTTAGTGGGTACACATCCTAGATATGACTTTTAGAACTTACCTATGACCTCAATGCAATTCAGTTAAAATATAATTTCATCTTCATTCATCTACATTTCACACTAATAATCATTGACTCGTTCAAATCCATTATTCTGCCTTATACACCCCTTAATTAACAATCATGCTCAGTTTCCACATTAAACATAATCTTCACATTAAAAAAATGAGCCTTTTTGGGTTCATTTCTTAGCCTAGTGCTAAATCATGATATAACCTTAGTTATCATCCTAACATTAATGAATCAATAATCATAAAAATTAAATAAAAGAAAACATAAAGTTATAAAATTTTAATAAATTAAAACCACTCACAGGAAGCCCCCATCCTACAAGTGCATGCTTCCATCACGTAGGCCCCTTCCACGCACATTTCCAACTTTACATGCAGAACATGCTTCATACTTATCATTTTCACTCCCCAATTCTGGATTGTTTTCCTTTTTTTGACCGTTACTTTAATTGATTTTCTTTTGCAAATTACTCATTTTCTTTTGCAAATTACTTCTTTTCTTTTTTTTTAAAATTTTATTTTCCTAATATAAATATATTAATTTTAAAAAGTTCACATGTATATAATGCAGCCAATTCCTTATGAATCGTGATAGTTTCCAGATAAGCTCATGGAAAGCCCCTTCCTCTTTGAGTACCTACAAATTCCCTTAGTTAGTCTCAGAGTGGAAGTTCCGATGCTCTAGTTAGTATGACCTTGTCATGTATATATTTCTGAAGTATTTTTTACTTGCCAGTTTTTGGTGTTTCGTTTCTATATTTATGACTCTTCAATGGTGTGATCATGGTCCGATTACCACTCTACCATATTTGGATCGTGGTCTAATTATGGGGCATCGTGGTGAGTGTTGTCTTCATCCATTTTCACAGTTTTCCAGTTAGTAGCATTGTTATGTTAAGTATCCATGGACTCAGAGATATTCCTTAGTTCAGCAGAGTGGTTGCTATGCCATGCTTAGTATTAGCTAACTTAGACTAGAGAGGTAATATATTCTCGGTCCTAGCACTAATCATGGCATAATCTCAATTAGTTGTCATCCTAACATTAATCATGTAATAATCATAAGAATTAAACAAGAAATCATCAAGTTATAAAATTTTAATAAATTAACACCACCCACATGAAGCCACGATCCTTCATGCATGTGTTTTAGCATGTAGGCTTCTTATATGCGCTTTTTCAACTTTCCATGTGGAACATACTTCATGCTTATTCTTTTCACTCCGCCTTTATGGATGTTTTCCCTTTTTTATTTAAAAAAAATCCTTTTGCAAATCACTTTTTCATTTTTGATGTGCTTTCCCTAATATAAATGTATTAAAATTAAAATTTTCATATGTATATAATGCGGAGAATTCCTTATGAAGTAAACAAAACTGATATAGCTTACTTAATCGTAATAAACTACTTCATTTTCTGACTACAAGATCAACAATGTTCCAACGTCGGAATAAGTATAGATACACAAAGTTCAGTAATGGTGCCGTTCATTTTAATGACAGACGACAATTATAACCCCATAACTGTTGAACATTACACATCACACGACGGTTATTAAATAACCACCGAGTATTAATGTGCCGAAACCGTCATTCAGGGAATTTGGAATCAGACAAATTTCTCTGATATCGATTGTATATTAATTGATGGTTCCTAGTCAGAATTCCACAAACGCCTCACAACAGAGCCGTTAATGCTTAATCCTCCACAACTGACTAATGTTTATATGCCTGACTTAACGTGCATGAGGACAGAGTATCCCTTGTTTTAAGCTCAAGTAATCTAGATAAAAATTTATAGTTACCAAATAACTGATGTACACAAACTTGTTGAAAGGATTTTTTTTTAAAAAAATTCTTTTGCAATAATATACATGAGTAAAATTTCTATCATGTACATGAAACTTCATCATCATTAATTTTTGTCTATATTTGAAAATGATTTGATGCCTCAAAATATTCTATCTAAAAATCTTATTGTTTCTAAGAGAACCATAAAATGGTATAAGTGATTTCTTTGCCATTTAGGAAGCCAAGTAGACTTCAAATCTTGTCTATCTTAGGTTTCACTCAATTATAGCTCACAAGATTTTTGCTAGAAACATTAGGGATACTAATAACCTATTATATCTAAGACTTCAGTAATTTTCTTTATGGATCAAAATGATTCATATGAAACCCTTAGCTCTTATAACTAGAATGTTCAAGTTAACATTATCTTTAAAGGAGGTTTGCTTGAATTAAATCCTGCAATTTTATAGTTAAAAGTTTTGTCAAAAGTTATCACTGTCATGGATAGACCTTTATTTAGAATAAATGTTAAGTATATGTTGTAATTACCTCTTCTAGGGTTACATCTTTCTTTGATGAGCTATTATCAATGAGAGTTTATGCATCTTATAATGTATACAAAAACCTTAGGTATGATGGTAATGATAAATTTAGGATTATAATATTTAAATCTAGGACAAGAAGTAAGCTAAACTCCATCCTTTATTTCTTTAGGGTCAACAATAAATACAAAATTTATTCACCCTGGAAATTTTTTATTAAGTTGAGTAGCATGCGTTGTCAAAAGGCAAGCTTTTGCAAAATAAATTTTTCCCAAACTTTTTAGAGTAGGTTGAGTTAAAATATTGATATCTATTTCTACCACCTGTTCCTAAATATAATATTGAGACTCATTCAAAATATTATCTTAAAAATCTTGTGGCTAACCTGTCAATCATATTTCATAGAATTTTAGAAAAGTCTAATAAATAAATTATTGGACTCCATCTTCAAAAACATGAAATGTACAAACTTGCTTAACTTCATGTTTTAGCTAAACTGCAGTGAGAGAAATTATATCTTACTATGTGTGAAAATATTATTTGGGGTAAACATATTGTGATATATTTAAGCTCATGATTTTCAACATTGTGCTATTTTTATATATTCACACGTCCATGAAACATCAATAGTTATTTTCTACATTAAAAATAATTCCCTGAATGACCTAACATTTTCCAAATTTTGTTTCAAGGCAAAATTTACATAGAGTTAATCAAAATTTCAGTTGAATAATATATCATGACATGTATACATAAATTATGAACATAAATAAAATGAATCCTAAAGTTTATCATTTGCTAGTTGAAAAAAGCATAGTCTCCATCATTATTTTCTCTAGTTGGAATTAAATTGGCGTGGTTATAAACATAAATTGTTTGATAAATTAGAAAAAAAAATTATATCTATCATTATCTGAGAACGCATGATATTAGATATAGAAAAAAGAATTATGATAAAAAAATTAATTGGAAAATTAAAATTTTTTATAAGATGGAAAAGTTGATATTAATAGTTGGATCTAGATCAATACCGGGAGTAATCAAAATAAAATTGATAATTCTTAATAATTCTAGTAAGAATTATCAAATAAGTGATAAAAATCGCCCTTTTTACCTTACACGTTTGAAAAGGCCAAATTCTAAAATAAACTCTCAAAGTCCACAAAACCCTTTCTTGGATTGGATAGTAATGAATGAAAAAAGAATAAATAAGCTGACTCAAACCGCTGAAATCCGCCGCAGGGTGAACCACCGCCTCTTAGGTCCCCCGACTTATTTTACCACAGAGGCCAACGATAGACAATAAATCCACCCTCCCGAACACAGCTTACAACTTTTATCATACTGTGCTCTCCGAAGAGAAACTCTTCTCAAAATCTCACTCAAAAGATGCTAAGTTGGAATCCCATTCCTTACTAAGTATTTTTGTTGTTTTGGAAGATCCAACTACTGGAGAACCTGAAACAGAGGGCTTTCCTAGCTTTCTACCTAACTTCTCTTTGGTCAGTCTTAAGAATGTTGGTTTTAAGAATGAGTGATTGCGCTTCTCCAACCCTTACTGCCCAACTCGAGAGAGAAAAAAATGTATGTATGTATATATATATATATATATATATGTTTACGTGTGTATGTATATAGGGGAGGGTTCAGGTGGACAATCCATTCATGTGAGACCACAACCATATGTTAGACCAAATCTGATTCTTTGGATCATATATAATTGGAGGGATTTTGTTTATGTTTCATATTTGAAAGGGGATAACTTTTATCGCAATTGTCTCACATATAGTTGAGGTCACATCCTTCCACTTCCTCAAACGTGTATTGGGTGTGTTCAACCCAAATTCCACATTGAAAGTTGAGAGAGTGATTGTTCACTATATAAGTTAGAGTCACACCGCATTAGTATGAGGCCTTTTGGGGTTAGAGCCAACAAAAATCGTGCGGGTTTATCCCAAAATGGAAAATATCATACTAATGTTGGTTGTGGTGGGTTTAGCATTCCCAACAAGTGGTATCAGAGCCTCGGTTGTGCGGGACGGGGACTGCGTATGTTCCCAATGTGGAGGCCCTCGGTTTGTGCCCTTGGCGGTGGCAGTTGTGTCCTTGTATCGAAAGTCTGCCTGACAAATGTGGTTGTTAGGTGGCGTGTCCCGCATGTGGAAAAACCTTAGGCATGATAGTAATGATACATTTTGGATTCTAATATTTATATCTAGGACAAGAAGTAATCTAAACTTTATCCTCTACTTCCTTAGGGTCAACAATAAGTAAAAAACTTATTCACCCTGAAAATGTTATGTTAAGTCGAGTAGCTTGCATTTTCAAAAGGAAAGTTTTTGTAAAATTAATTTATCCTAAACTTTTGAGAGTAGGTTGAGTTAAAACATCGAAATCTAATTCTACAACCATTTCCTAAATATAATATTATGACTCATTCAAAATATTATCTCAAACCTCTTGCGGCTAACCCGTCAACCATATTTCATAGAGTGATAAAAAAAGTCCAATAAATAAATTATTGGACTCCATCTTAAAAAATTTGAAACGAACAAACTTGCTTAACTTCATGTTTTTGCTAAATTGAAGTGAAATAAATTATATCTTATTTGTGTGGAAATAGTTTTTTTATGTAAAAATATTCTGATATATTTAAGCTCATGAGTTTCAACATTGGGCTATTTTTATATATTCACACGTCCATGAAACATTAATAGTGATTTTTCTACTTTAAAAATAATTCCCTAAATCTTTCTCATTCGCTAGTACAAAAAGTATAGTCTTCATTATTATTATTTTTAGTTGGAATTCAATTGGCATGGTATTCAAAAATCTTAGTATGTGTTTTCTTTCTTAATCCAAATCAAGACACAATTTATGAGTTTCAAAGTTCACTACCACAAAAACCCTCCTCTAGTACCGGTTTTTTTAAAAACCGGTGCCCAAATGAAATTAGTACCGGTTTTTTTCAAATTAACACCAGGTTTTTTAAAATCAGTGTTGAATTAACACAGATTTCTTAAAAATTGGTGTTAATTAACACTAGTTTTTGCACCATTTTTTAAAAAAACCGGTATTAATTTAACATCTATTTTAAAAAAATCAGTGCCAAAACCGATGTTCAAAAAACTCGCCAGAATTTTTTTTAAAAAAATAAAAATTCATGGGTTGGGTGCAGTTGCCTGCATCCGCTCTTAACAAATTTTTAATAAAAAATTTAATCTTTCCACCAAAAATTCCAATTTTCTCACTAAAAAGTTTAATCTTTCTACCAAGAATTCAATCTTCCCACCAAAAATTTGTAGAAAATTTCAAAAAATTCCCCAAGTGTTTGAATTTTTTTGATATTTTTAATGGGCTGAGCTAGCTGCTCTTAGCTAATATTTTAAAAAATATTTAGCACCGGTTTTATAAAAATCGATGCCAAAACCGGTGTTAAATATTTTAAAAATTCAATTTTTTATCCAAAATTTCAAAAAATTTGCCAAAATTTTTAAATATTTTTGCCAAAAATAACATGAGTTTGGCGCAGCTGCACGAAGGTGCTCTAACCTAAATTATTTTTTCTTGACTTTCAAAATCATTCACTTATTTGGTTGACTTTAACTATAACTAGATTGCCTTAAATTAATCAATGATCAACCTTTATTTACCTAATATAAATAACAATATAAATGTTTGAATAACAAAAATCATGTATTTTAGAGCAATTGATAATGGGGAAACACAATTTTAGGCCACAGTGTAATTTTGCAAAATTGTGTACAAGTAATTAATGTTGACTTTCGAGGCCCTTCCATTCACCCCATATGTAATCAATTCTAAGTTACTATAGAACATCTACTAGCGCTTTCAAAAATTTCACTAAAAAAATAATATTATATATTATTTTTATATTGAGGTAAGAATAACAAAAACCATGTAGTTTGGAGAAATGGATAATGGGGAAACATAATTTTGGGCCACGGTATAATTTTCCAAAATTGTGTACAAGTAATCAATGTTGACTTTCAAGGCTCTTCCATTCACCCATACATGCCCAAATAGCAAAGTTGCAATAAAATATTATCCAATTGAATTTTGGTGTCACCAATTTCGTAATTCGACAACTCCAAATTTCTTGGAGGGATCTAAGTGCAAAAAGTAAAAACTTTTCTCACAACTCCAAATTGAAATCAGGTCGAACGTGATGCTTCCCTTTACACCCCCATTTTATTTTCCTAGTCCGTAACAGAATATTTATCATTGATCGGGGACAAGAACATATCCTTAATTCTTTCCGATTTCTCTTTCTTATTTTCATGTAATCAACTCTAAATTACTCTAGAACATCTACTAGCTCTTTCCAACAATACACCAAAAAATATAATATATAATATATTTTTATTTAGGTAAGAATAACAAAAATCATGCATTTTGGAGTAATGGATAATGGGGAAACATAGTTTTGGACCACATCGTAATTTTTCAAAATTGTGTACAAGTAATCAATGTTGACTTTCGAGGTCCTTCCATTCACCCATACATGCCCAAATTGCAAAGTCGCAATCG
>JAULKJ010331212.1:0-10053 GCA_032355405.1 Rubia balearica | reverse complement strand
ATAATGTCTTCAATTAACCGACAACCTTGAATAAGTAATCCAAGAACTTGCCGACTTCTTCTTAAGTTCTTCATCATAAAGGCGATCAATCAAACCATTCAATGCAGCATCTCTAAGCTTCATTCTAAACATTTTCATAGGTCCAACCATGTCATTTAGAGGATCACGAACATAACCCTTGAATGTTTGATCAAGATGTGGAATGTCTTCATTTATGGTGGTAATCGTATCTTGATCTTAGTTTATCTTCGTGGATGAGGAACTTATCCTAGGCTTGGACGGGACTGAGAGGGTAGTTAATCCCTCCAACCCAAAAAAATGGTGGGGTCACACCCTAGCGCTATTGAGACGCCTGCCCTACAGGCTTTCATTTCTCGTCTTGAAGTTGTGAGGGTGAGATGTGACCACATCCTATAGGATTCTACCCTCCGTATCATTGGCTTGCTATATTTTCTTGATGGTATTTCTTTCGGAGAAGGTCCCGCTAATATGATTGGTATAGGTTTGTTGTTTCCTTTTTGTTAGTTAAAAGGGATGCTGATTCTATTTTCTTTACATAATTTTAACTTGTTTTAACCTCTTCTCTTTTCTTTTGCAGAGATGTCTGTGGCTGTCTTTCTTCGCAACCTGCCTAGGATTTCCCGCAGGGCTAGAAGTAATCATTCACCCTCCTAGATTGAGGACACGGTTGGGGTCGTGGACCAGCAGAATAAGGGCATTAATGTCTCTGACACTGAGGTTTCCAAGGAGAATCCTGTTCTGAAGAGGACTCGTCGTAGCTCCGGGAGAAATGTAGAGAAAGGTGGGGTGGAGCCGACTTGTGGATTTTTTTTACGTGATTCACGAAGAGTTTCCTGAGACCCCAGCCTCCGGCCAGTAGGGGGCTCGCCTTGACCACTCGTCCTGTTCAAGCAGTTACCTTCTCTTCTCTTCTCGGGGTTCCGCACCGGGTCCTTTGTGCAGAGCTGCAGGTCGGGCGGAGTTCATCTCCCAGGTCTTGCCTCTCCCCACTTCAACGCCTGGCTGGGGGAACATTCTTTGAATATTGCTGGTACTAATTCCCTTGCTGAACGGTCGTCCGCAGCTACTGTCGAGGTGTGCTTTTTTTTCCCATTATTCATTTGATTCTTCTTCTTTCTTTCTTTCTTTTATTTTTACTTACTTCCTTCTTTTTCTATTTCTAGTACCTTTCATTTTCTAGGGCTATCTAGGAGGAGATTGAGAATTTACAGGCGGAGTAAGTGAGCTTAAGCATGGCCTGGCCTCCCTAAAAGCTTAGGCTCAGTGTGTCTCAAAGTTTGAGCAAGACCTCGAGCTGGAGAAGGGGGTCACTGGCTCTCTACAGAACTCTTTGGATTGCTCTGAAGCCATGGTTTCCGAACTACAGGATTTCCAGGATTGGGCCTTTACCCGCAGTTTCTTGAACCTCTACTTTCTCGTGGTGCAGAGTAATAAGGCCTCCGAATTTCTAAGTGGCGCCTTAGTGGGGGCCATTGACTTTTACTCCCGGATTTAAGATGAGGACCAGCTGCGGGCTGGACTTGGTAGTGGTTTTGTTCCTTTTCGTGAATATAGCTTTACTGAAAACTTTTCTCAGATGCACCCGGGCATGTCATTGGCTGAGCTTGACAGTTGGACTCCTGACGTCGTCTCAGCTGAAACTGATGCACACTCTGCTAGCAAGCCTATTCAACCTGTCGATAACGTGGGAGTGTCTGTGGGGGATGAAGCTCAAGCTGCTGGTGGTGCTGAGAATGTTTATAGAGCCAAGGGAGTTAAAGCTTTAGCCATTGGGGAGAATGAAAATGATACTGTCGTGAAGGATCCTTGAAGAATTTTTCTTGTGTGTTCCCCTGTTGAGGGATGAAACAATTTTCTTTCCTTTCTTTTTTCTGGGGTGTGTTTTTCCACCCTTTTGGCTGATGAACTCCGCAACTACTATGCTGCCTGTTTTTGTCAATTAATATTAATCAACTTTATTCACCTCTTTTTCCTTGGATTTACTTTAGGTTGTTTTGGCTCATCTCCGTCTCTTTCAAAATGTTGTTTTTGTTCATCTTCCTCTCTTTGAAAATGTCCACCACCCTTTGATATGTGGCTTCGGCGTTCCTCAAGCCAAAAAGCATCATCCGATAGCCGAAGGCTCTTTTCTCCGTAATAAAGCTATTTTTTCTACATCACTCTCTAGCATGGGAATATGATGATACCCTTTATATGCATCGAGGAAACATTTAAGTGGGTAGTTAGTAAGGGCATCTACCGTCTGGTCAATGAATAGTAGCGGGTAACAATATTTGGGGCAGGCCTTGTTCAGGTATGTGTAGTCTACGCACATCCTCCAAGTGTCATCCATATTTTTCACCAGTACCGGGTTAGCCATCCATGTTGGGTAGGGGATTTCTTTCAAGATCCCCGCTGCAACCATCAGGATCACCACCTTGTTGACTGCTTCATTTCTCTCCCTACAAAGCATCCTCTATTTTGCTTGACCAGCTTGTAAGAAGGGTCCACTTTCAGCTCATGAAAACCATCATCTCTTGGTACCCCTGTCACGTCTTCCGGTTTCCAGGAGAAGGTTCGCCCATTCTCCTTCAGGACCTTTACTAGCTCGCTTTTCACTTTAGGTGGGAGAGAGGTTCCCAACTGTACTGACCAGCTTCCATTTAGTTTTAAAATTTCTACTTCTACACCAAGATTTGATGGGTCGTCCTTGCCCGTTACTAACGTGACAGGCTTTGCTTTGTTGGCCTATCCCCCATGGCTCCGGTTTCCATCTTCTCATTTCCTCTTGCAGAGTGCAATCATGTGGCATTATCTAGCTCTCTGTTAATCTCCTCTCACCGTGGATATTCCTCCTCTGGTTGGGAATTTCAACAGGAGGTGTAAGGTTAACACTATGTCTTAAAGCAATGCTAAAGCCAGCTTGCCCAATATCAGGTTATATGGCTGGTTAGCCTTCACGACTGTGAACTCCATGTCCACGGTTTTACTTCTTTCACCTTTTCCCACCGTTACCGAGAGGATTATGGTGCCTTCAGGCCAAACCAAGCTGTCTACAAAGTCCACCAGCTGGGCGTCCGTCCTTTCTAACTTCCTCTTGGTATTCTCATCAAACTTTTCCAAGCAGTTCCAGTACATGACTTATGCAGAGCTTCCACTGTCCACATATGCACGATGAATCCTCTTATCCATCACCCTGACTGTTATCACCACCACATCCCTACCAGCTGACCTGTCTGGCATTGAATCATTACCGTCAAACATTATTGCTTCGTTCGCTCCCAACTTCTTCTGGCATTGGTTGCGGTGTCTGTCTGCAGTGTACCTTTTACCATGACTCGTTCTTTCCTCCTGCACTTGCGCCAATGATGGCGTATATATCTATCACCATAGCCACTCTTCCATCTTCACCAAGAGTATCCTCTCTATGCCTCTTTTGGCACTCATTGCCTTTCTCAGCCATGGCCACCTCCTTTCCTTTATCCCATCTACGTTCTCTGTCGGGGCTCCTTGCTCTGCCCCGACCATCTTCCTTTCTGCAAAATCCTCCGTATTTATTCTTTCTCTGATATGTAGCCTTGTTATGATACTTTGTGCTTCTTTCCATATGCTCCATTTCACCACTCTGCATGGCGTCCTCAATATTGTGTTTCAAATGAATGCAATCATTTGTATCATGAAATGGGACCTATTTCTTTTACCAGGCTCTTTCTTCATCATTGGCGGTACATCCAGTATGCCCTGTCCTGCACACACAAAAATATCCTTAGGCATTTTGATCAGCGGGTGAAAACCCTTTCCAACTTATTGAACCTTCTTGGCATCTGCTGGGTGTCTACTCGGGCAACCCCAACTTTCCTTGGCTTTCCTTTCGAGTTCTCCCTATCAGTCTTCCGCTAAATGTGATATCCTTGTACTTCCTTCCTCCTTTTGTCAGTTAGGTCTGCCCTGTTGAAGTTTCTAACTCTCCTCATCTGTTCGTTGATCGTCATCGGCGGGTCCAGGGTGAAGTCCCCTCAACAACAACTTGTTCATCAAACCATTTAAGAATGTCTCAGTAAGAAACTAGCTGATCCTCTCCTCTACCTGGTTTGCCTCGACATTAAATCGCTCTCAGTATGTAGATAGTGTCTCTGGTGGCTTCTTCCTGATGGCTAGCAACTCAGACCTCGTTTTTTGGAACTTTTTCCTCTGCATGAAATGGGTCAGGAACTTCTCTTCCAGCTGGCTGAAGCCGTCAATTGTCCCATCTTCCAGGTTTCTAAACCATAACCTGCAAGTCGCTGCTGTTAGGGTGGTTGCAAACACCTTGCACCATATTGTTTGCGGTATCGCAAAAATGGCCATATTGGTGCAAAAAGTGAGCAAGTGATCCTCCAGGTCAGCCTCACCGTTATACTACCCCAGGTTCATAAGTATTTTCATCTTTGGATCCACCGTAAACAGTTGTATCCGCCTGGTGAATGGCGAACCCCTGGCCTTTTACTCGAGCCTTCTTTTTTTTCCTTTTAGCGGGGCCTTCCCCCAATCTGTTTCTTACCCATTCGAAGTGGTACATAACATTCTCTCCACTCGCGGTCCATCACAGTTTCTCCTCCTCTGGCTTGTTCCTTTCTTCTAGAAGAGGCCATGTTTTTCTCCTTCCTAGCCTTACTCCAAACTGTCTGCGACACTCTCTCTCCTCGACTGGATGCTTCACTGTCACCCTCTGGCTCTAGGAAGAGCTCCGTTGGGTGCAGATCGTGTCCTCTCCACCGGGGTTTCCTGTCCTCTATTTCTTTCAACCTCTTCATCATCTCCTTCTGGGATGCCACTATCATTTGAAATACCTTCGAGTTGTTCACAACCTTCTCTCCTGTGCGGAGTTGATGTCTCACCCCTGTCCGGAGTTGATGTCCCCCCTGTCCGTGTCAGCATCGGGCTAGACTGTTCCTCATGCTTCACATCTTCCAATGTCACCTGGTTGTACAGGCTTTTCAGTATCCGTGCCTCCATTTTCTCTAAGCTGCATGGATGCTAAAAGTTGATGCGATCCTCACAGACAGCGTCAATGTTTATTCTAGAATTTGTAATATACTTGTAAATGATCCACACCAGTCCAATATGCACCTGAACTTATAAGACATGGAAACTAAGGTGTGGCAGGCAGGCCCATGACCGTGCCTGCTCCGACACTCTAGTTAGCCATTATTTCCATGTAGAAGCGTCTTAAGGTGAATAGTGATCTGATAGTAAATCTTACATTTTTTCTTATCCATCTCTCGTTATATGTTGTTTAGTGGCTGATGGGACTGGAGCTGTCCCGTCAAACTCACTGAAAATCCCTTCCTGTCTGTTTTCGCACGCGTGGGCCTAGATGCCTTTTCACTTCTTCTCTTTTTAATTGGGCCTTCAGCCCATGCAGTCAAACTGAGTCAAATTCGATCATTAAATTATATTATTATACATGCAAGATTATTATCATGTTAACGATGGTGGATTCAACATTAGATATATTTTTAAATTATTATTTTTAAATATTTTTACACACATGAATATAGATATTGATACTCCCTCCAGTTTTCTTATAATGGCTCACTTATGATTTTAGGACGGTCTTTTTTATTTTGACTTATTTATCTTTTGGCAAATTCTATATTATTTTCATCTACACAAATCAATTTTTACTCTCCCAATACATTTTTCTCCACTCATTCTAATTTTTAAACATTCTTGTGTCCTTTTATAAGAGGTCATATATAGAGGACCAAAGGGAATGGTTAAAAATTGATTCAGTTGACTTCTAAAAATTAAAATGTGTCGATTTATTTGGGATAGATGTAGTATTGAAAACTAATTATAAATTAACATTCAAATTACATACTCCCTCTGTCCCCCTATAAATGGCTTAATTGCTTTTTGGGAGTCAAACTTTGTAAACTTTGATTATAAATATAAATTAATCTAGATATAATAAAAATATCATGTGAGATATTGTTAGATTCATCTTAAAATATATTTTCTAAATATTAATTTTTTATACGATATTATTGTAGATAACTAGAGATATTTACGGTCAAACATGCTATTTGAAGACCGTGAAAAATTAATAAAGCAATTTATAGCGGGATGGAGTGTGTGTGTGTATGGGAGGGTTTAGTTGAGAACACTCCCTTTATGTGAGTACACTCTTGTATGTGGGAACAAATATGAGCCATTGAAATATGTGATCTAACTACAATTTTTCGTGCTTCTTTAATCCTCTTGGTAAGGATATCATATAATATGCTGGAACATTAATTTTACTTCCCCAAATATATTCCCAGGTTAGAGAACATCTAATCTAGTTCAAATGTTTTCCTTTTATTTTGGGCGATTATTTTATCAATATTGCCCTTTTTTAAAAAAATATTCTTTATTGTCACATATATTAATGATTAGAATTTCATACATAATGCCTTTTTTAATTTCATATCTAATTTTCTTGATTGTAATTTTTATTTTCTTTGTACATTTAAAGCACTTAGAAGTTACATTTGAAGCACTTACAAGTGATGGTTGAAGCACCTATGAGTTGTACTCTAAGCACCAAGTTGTTTTCGTCCACATTTAAATTATAAAAAATCACCTAATTATTACATTTGAAACACCTATAAGTAACGGTTGAAGCACTTATAAGCAATGATTGAAGCACTTACACGTTATACTCTAAGCACCAAGTTTTTTTCGTAGCACATGTAAGTTATAAAATAAACACCTACTAGTTATATCTGAAGCACTTACGAACAACGATTGAAGCACCTATGAGGTATACCATAAGCACCAAGTTATTTTCAAAGGACAAGTAACTTAGGCACTTATAAGAATTAAAAGAAACACCTATAAGTTACATTTCAAGCACTTACCAGCGATGATTAAAGCACCTTTGGGTTATACTCTAAGCACCAATTTGTTTTCATAGAACATGTAAGTTATAAAAAAACACCTACTAGTTACATCTGAAGCACTTACAAGCAAAGATTGAAGCACCTATGAGGTATAATATAAGCACCAAGTTATTTTCGCAGCACAAGTAAATTAAGTACTTATGAGAATTAAAAGAAACACCTATAAGTTACATTTGAAGCACTTACAAGCAATGATTCAAGCACCTTTGAGTTATACTCAAAGCACCAAGTTATTTTTTAGCGATCGTAAGAATTAAAAGAAGCTAATATAATTTACATTTGAAGCACTCACAAGTAATAATTGAAACTCTTTTGAGTTATACTTTAAGCACCAAATTATTTTTGTAACGCACGTAAGAATTAAAAGAAGCATATAAAGCACTTACAGGTAATGATTGAAGTAACTTTTTGTTTTTGTTTTTTTGAATGAAAAAAAGTTATCCATTTAACTTGTTGTAGGAAGGTAAATATGTCTATACATCTAATTTCTCCTGATCTTACCCCAGAAAACATCAAACTAACGTAGAACAACATCCTAAACAACCCCAATCAATTGTAATCCAAAAGCACTCCCATTTTCCAACTTAGTTCGCCCCTACTATCTTTAGAAAGTCTTCTGCCGTGCTCATGTACGTCGATGCTACAGCATGGCGGGCTAAAAGAAATCTGAATCCACGGAGCATCTGCTCTTTCACTTCATAACCAAATCCACCAATAATCTTGTTATCGAAACTCTACACTGCGTTTCAAAGCATCTTGTCGAATTCACTGCACAAAAATGCTGCATATATGTACTTCATGGAAACAAGTAGTGCAACCAAATCCAATAAGGGATATCTTCCCTGCCAATAAATGCACCCGTGAGAAGGGATAACAAAAGGCACTCTTCCATAAATTAAACACGACTAAAACCTTTCCATATTCAAATATCATAAAAACAAAGGCCACATCAACCTATTATCTCAAAAATAATAGCCACCACAAACTCAAAAGAGCATCAAATTAAACAAATAAGAAAAGGAAGAGACCAAGATCATGATGATACTCATCAAGGTTCCTCATCATTTGCTTCACTGCAATGTTGTAGTCACCATTCTACAAATTTTTGTGCTAGATATTTGCAAATGTCTTTTGACTAGTCTTTCCTCGAAAAGGTGTGTATCCATAGAGCATTTCATAGAGAAGAGTCCATACTGTATAAAACACAAAACAATTAGTACATTTCTTAAATAAATCATTCACTATTTATGGTTTGGTGATGAAAATTATGAAGAGCCCTCCAATCAACGGCACTGGTATAGTCTACTCCTGAAATGATTTCCTATACATTGTATAAAAGAAATGGTTTCATTAGGTCACTCATTTTGAACTCAGAATCTTTAAGACACTAAGTCTTCGATACCAACCGGAGCAATGTTTTCTCATTTCCGACAAAGGAGTTTGATGCTTGCATCGGTTCAGCCCATAATATAAGGTCTTGTTGACCTTTGTGACTCTTTTTTCTTTTCATTTACCTCTGAAAACAAGAGCTTAGGGCAAGTGCAATGGGAAACTCTTAATAAGAGTCCCCTCTGGAGACTCTTGGCAAAAGGCAGCGCAAGAGGCCGAGAAGGCCATGTGCAAGCCTTCTTTTTCTGCCAAAAAGTGTACTACATCCGAAAATAATCAGACCGGGGGGCCAACATTTAGTAAATTTTTTGCTACATTTAGTAAAGCAGACCGTGTACTACATTTTGTTTTAAATTCTGAATTTTAAAATTGTAAAATTAATTTTAGAATATGTAAACTATTTAAAAATCTGTAATAATTTGGGAAAATCAGGAAAAAATATTTATTTAATAATTTGTGAAAAATTGAAATTCAATTTTAAATTTCATAACGTATTAATAAATTTCACATTCAACTTATTTTTTGTGGACAAATTTGTGTAGATTAAATGTTAATGGTAAAATTAATAAGTAGGATAGAGAAAATCAAGTGGGCTTCATGAATAGTGCAGAGTGGTCTCTTACCACTGTGGAGGCAAAAATGGTGGTCTCTTAAGTGGTCTCTTAGGGTGAGTGGGAAGAGAAAGATTGAGAAAAATATATATATAATAAAATTTTAATTCATATAGAGTTTTTCTGTAAGAAATGAAGAAAACTTCAAGGTCTTTGTGCAAATATTCTGTATTAAAACAAATATCTCATCTTCTCTCACATTCTAACCCGATCTCCATAATTTCTCTAGATTTTTTCAATGTAATATCACCTGTTATGGGGGGTTCGTAAACCCCTGCCTGTTTATTAATTTTCTAAAAAAATTACAAAAACGAGGGGACATGATAACCTTATCTTCATATGACTAAACATGCATGAAATACATTTCCCTAGCAATCTAGCATATGCCTTTTCAGTAACCCTGTGAAAAACTATGCCAAATACAAGTGGAAATAGGTTGTGTATGACAGGGTTTATAAGTATTTGCTTATAAGTTAAGTACCTTTTTAGTGTTTGGTAAACTCTTTAAAAGGTTGCTTATTTTAAAAGCAGAATTTATTTTTAGGGAAAAATAGAAATTGGCCTCACTTTGGCTTATAAGCACAACTCCACTCAACACACTCATAATTAAGCAATATACAATAAAGACGGACCTAAACAGTTCAAACTTCCAAACATGAATAAAAGTGGAATTACGTAAGATTCTTTCCCCTAACATAAGGAAATTCCCTACAATCTAGCTCAAGTCAACCAGTCCTTTAATTTTTCTGGGCAGTGAAGCTTGGTGAAAAGTATGATTGGATCTTGTAGAACTTGCTAGCTTTGCCATAGAATCTACAGTAGAGTTTGTATCCCTAAAAATGTGATTTAAAATGCAATTAAACTCACCTTGCAAACTCAATATGACTGATGATATTTTGGAATTATGTGCTCCCTCTTGATCATCTTTAGAAGAATCAATTAATCCACTTCAATCTCCATATTTATATTGGAAAGAAAGCTGCTTCCATTCCCATTGCCAAAGCAAGTGCTTCAGCTTCTAAATTATCCTTCAGGTATATATATTCAACTTTTGCCATTCACACTGCCTGTTGAGTAGGCCTGTCAAATGGGTTAATTGGATAAACCCATTATCCAAACCCAATTAA
>JAULKJ010331202.1:0-10053 GCA_032355405.1 Rubia balearica | reverse complement strand
CCTCAAAAAACGGTTAACCCTAACCGGAAGGATTGGAGTTCTCGGTTGAATGATGCCTTGTGGGCGTATAGAACAGCCTATAAATCACCAATTGGCATGTCACCATACCGGTTGTGTTGGCCAAACCACTATTAAGAAAATTTTCATATTTTATTGAGTTTTACGAAGCAGGAACCCTTGTTGTGGTGGTTATGGTTTAAGGGTTGGGTTTAGTTCGGTACGGTAGGCGTATGTTATCTTTCTCTCTGAGACAATCAACAAGAGAAAGAGAGAAGGATATAGATGCAAGAAAATTCAGCCTTTACAATATTAACACCTTTCCGGAAGTTCGAGTGATTATAATGAAAAAACCACTTGTGTTATTGAATTAATTATTTTTATATGAATCACATACATCTGCTCATTTTCCACTCACAGTATAGCTTTTCTCTGCCCACTGTATTGCTTTTCTTCACCCACCGTATCGCACTTAATACAACTATAATGTATACTATTTAGATCAAAATTCTTCCTCTGAAACTTCTTTCCCATGGATTAAAAATAACCAACATGCGCTTTGTTTAGCAATATTATCCAAGCCCAATTTTTTCGATTCACAAGTTCTAGAATGTTTTCATAATCTCCCACACGCATAGTTTAGTGATAAAATTTAGCAATATAAGATCACAAGTTTAATAATGCATAATTGCTATCCACGCATTTAGTCAGCGACACGATTCACGCACAAAAAAAAATTCATGAATGCCCCAATAACCCCACTCAATCAGCTAGTTATGTGTATAGTATCTAATATATTTAAGTGTGCAACAAAGATTGCAAAGGGTTTCTTAGCTAAGCACACAATTAGTTTAATTTAAAATCCATTCATAATGAGATTGTAACTGCAAAAATGTTTTAGTACCCTCATACGCTTAGAGTAATGGTATAATATACGCACACAAAGATCACAAATTGAAGAATCCGACAATAGCCCCTCATAGACTTAGCTTGGGATAACATTCAGACATGATAAAGTCGCAAATTCAATGCTTAAATAACTCTTCACGTGCTTATTTTAGTATTAAATTCAACCACCTTATGATCGCAAGTTCAAGAATATTGCAATAACACTGAACATGCCTTATTTAGAGCTAATAATCACGCACGAAATGTTCACAGGTTCAAGAATGATGCAATAACCCCGCAAAAATTTAATTTAGCCCTAATATTCACTCACGATAATCTTGTAGTTTCAAGAATGATGTGACAACCATGTTTTCCCTCCGCTTTGCTCCTTTTCATCACTTCCACACGCTTCCTTTCTTCCACCTCTTCGAAGTTCGTGACCCAAAATTTATCCAATTCGTATGCTTGGGGCTGGACCCAGCGTTTATGTTTGCCAAACCACAATTAGGAAAATTTTCATTTTATATTTAGTTTTATAAACCTTGCAACGTGTAAGATGTTCATGTCGTGAGGGTTGGGTTAAGTTCGGTGTACGTTATCTTTCTCTCACGCATTCAAAACAACAAGAGAAAGATATAAGAGAGAGAAATATATAGGAGAGAGAAAATTCAGCCTCCATAATATTCAAACCTTTCCACCTACAGAATGTCCGAGCAATTTGAAGGAAACATTTATACTTGAGTTATTTAAAATAATTAATTAATTTACGCAAGATAAGATCACAATTTTTAATAATGCTTAAATAGTTATCCGCTCATTTAGTTTAGCGGCACAATTCATGCACACAAAATTGCAAATTCAAAAATGCTGCAATAGCCCCACACACACACTTAGTTTAGCGGTACAATTCACGTATGATAAAATCACAAAATTTTAAAATGTTGAAAAAACTGCACTTACAAATAATATAGTTGTACAATTCATGCACGATATGATTGGAAATTTAAGAATGCTAAAATAATTACATACTCAATTATGTAGCACAATTCACGCAAAATAAAGTTTAGGCGGAGGTCAACTTAGGATTTTTTATGACCGAGTTTTCTTTCTTATATTATCCTTTAAGGAAAATGTAAATCAATCAGCTAATTATGTGTATAGTATCTGATTTATTACCATTTAAGGAGAAGGTAAATAAATCAAATTGTTTGGTGTATGGTGTCCTGTGGATAAGTTTGTGATGAAACAAATGCGTTACAGCATAATCCGTTTTCAATCACATAGTCAATACAATCGAAAGGCACGATTTTTGTCCTTTTTGTCGATACCGTGAAAAGTTAGGTCCTTTTTGTTTCAAAGTTGTACAAGTACCATTTTTATTTGACGAAAGTAGCCATTGTGTCATTTTAATTTGACAAAAATGGCGAGTACCATTTTTGTTTGACAAAAGTGGTTGAATCGCCCCCTTTTCTATTAGTTCTGACATGTGTATAACCATTGGAGAAAAAATTGTTTCAACATGGGCTAGAGGTGGTATGTGAGTTGAACATAATAGTATAATTTATTTGTGGTAAAATTGTGATTCTACTCTTTCAAGGGTAATTGACCTATCACAACTCGTTAAAAAGGCAATTATGGCACTTTTTATATAAAAAATTAAAAATAATATAGGTTATTTGCCCATTATTAAAATGAAAGCACCAAGCTTGTCAAAGTATCAAATTAAAAAATATCAAAACTACACCATTTCCTTATTACAACAATCCAAATCTCGTATCCACATTATTGTTTTTGTTTGTGCTCAAATTACACAATACATATTTAAAAAATATCATCAACAATAATCTATGGCTAAATGATAACAAGTCAATAGTGAAATAAGTTTTAGTTTAAATGATATAATTTCTCTAAATGATATATATTTTCATCAAGTCAACGTAATATATATCCATATCTTTTTGTGTTTGATAAAGTTTTAAATTCCCTAAATTCAATTAATGTGTAAATAAGTCCAATTTTATTTTATTTAAATCTTAATAAAGAGATTTGTATGTTTTGATATTAATATTTTTATTATCTTCTTCTCGCAATATTGAAATCTTTGTTGATACTAATACTTTCCTCGTTACTTCTGGTAGTAGTTAGAGAGTTAGCTGCACTAATTATGCACGTACTTTTTTTAGACCTTAGAAATGATTTGGGGCATAGAGTTTGATAGATTATCTTTGTAAATTATTTTTTTACTTAAAATTATAGCCACTCATTTTGATCCGCTTCGCCAAACCCCCGTCTAATCACGACATGGGAGATGATTCCCTATTGACCCTATTGCATCTGAACTAACACGCTCAATGCAAAACATTAGGTTAAGCAACTTCTTCTGCTTGATAGTCATCGAGAGACACGTTGGATGAAACCAGTCCTTGCATCCCTCAAACGTCAACTTCAGATCATCCAGGTTGTAAGGCATCTCGCACTTGCAATATACTGCAACACAATTTGGGATGAAAGCGCCGATGCAAGTCTTGTATTCGAATTTGCAGAAATAATCATCACGTCTGACACAAAGCATGGTGTAGTTTTTGAAGCTCTGGACGAAGCATTTGTTTTTGATGTGTGAGCGCTCCGGGTGTCAGTGTGGTCTGAAAGGAACAATTCCTTCGAGTCATGAACTTTCGACGCCCACGTTGGGATTCCTCTAGCATATAGTACCACCTCACCCTGACATTGTAGCTGTTGCGATGTGCCTCAATATTTTCAATTCTCTCTACGAAAGGAGCCTTACCAGGATCGGGTGCGCGAAACCACATAGTCATAAAATTTTTACTTTGCGAGTCGAGTCTTTGCCATTGAAATTCCTCCTTAATTTTCTTAGTTGCGCACACAATTATTTTAGTGTAAAATTCATGCATAATAAGATTGTAAGTGCAATAATGTTGTAGTACCCTTACACACTTAGTTTAGTTGTATATTATAAATATGATCATATCGCAATGTCAAGAATGCATAAATAGCCCTTCATACACTTAGTCTGGGATAAAATTCACACATGATAAGATTGCAAGTTCAATGCTTAAATAACTGTTCACGCGCTTAGTTTTGTATTAAATTCTATCAAAGTAAGATCGCAAGTTCAAGAACGTTGAAATAACATCGCATATGCTTAATTTAGCATTAATAATCATGCACGATGTGTGCACAATTCAAGAATGCTGCAATAAATCCGCACACAACACTAATAATAATGCATGATACACGCGTAGGTTCAAGAATGCAAGGATAACCTCTTTTTCCCTATGCTTTGCTGCTTTTCATTGCCGCCACACTCTTCCTTTCTTCCACCTCTTTTAAATTCATGATCAAAACATTATCCAATTTTTATCCTTGGGGTTGGACCTGCGTTACATGTTGGTCAAACCACAATTAAGAAAAGGTTTCATTTTTACTGAGTTTTACGTATTAGGAAACCCGTGGTGCAATGGTCATGGTGTGAGGGTTGGTTTTAGTTCTGTATGGTAGGCGTACGTTATCTCTCTCACACACTAATAGCAACAAGAGAGAGAAGAATACAGAAGAGAGAAAATTCGTCATCCACAATATTCTCACCTTTCCACCTTCAAGATATCCAAGCGATTGGAAGGAAAAATTTATGTTTGAGTTATTACATAAATTACTTTTATATGAATCAAATCTCTCTGCTTATATTCCGCTAACCGTATAGCTCTTCTTTACCCATTTTATAGTTTTTTCCCAAACCACCGTATCATGCTTAATACAACTATAATGTATACTACTTAGAACAAGATTCTTCCTCTGACACCTCTTCCTCATGGCTTCGCAATAACAACCACGTGCTTTGTTTAGCAATATTATCCACATACAATTTCGTTAATTCACAAGTTATAGAATATTTTCATAATCTCTCATGCACTTAGTTTAGCGATATATGTTATGCAAGATAAGATCACATGTTAAATAATGCATTTATTATTATCCAAACATTTAGTTTAGCAGCACGATTCAGCGGTACAATTCACACACGGTAACATTGCAAAATTTAAAAATGGTGTCAAAATGCACTCACACATAATTTAGCAGTACAATTCACGCACAATATGAATGAAAATTTAAGAATAATGTAATAATTCACCAAACTCAATGTTGTGGTACAATTCACACACAATAAAGTTGTAAATTCAAAATTACTGCAATGACCCCACATTTATTTGTGTGGTAAAATTGCACGATACCGTCCCAAATTTAAGAATGTTGCAATGAACTTTTAATATACACAAAATTCACAAATTTTGTTTAATCATCAATCAATGGATTGAACAAACTTAATTGAAGACTAAAAAAATATTTGGAAGCCAATAAAGACTAGACAAGAGTTCTTACGCGTAGTCACAAAAATTGAGAGCATGTTGATGAAAAATTAGCATCATGAATTACACTATAAAATTTATGAAATATGAATGTAAATTTATGAAATAGTCACATTCAAGCGGAAGGGATGATACATATAGTTTTAAAGTACCAACCCGATTGTAAAAAATGACTTCTCATAAGGTTTTTTCAAACAACAATAAAGTTCAATAAAATTTATTATTGCCTTTTCATTTAATGTGATTACATAGGAGAAAAATTTCTTCGTATGTTTTCTTCTAAATCATCATGTTTATCACTTTCTTATGAATTAAATAACACCTAGTTTGGAAATTGTAGAGGCGATGGTCAACTGAGGATTTTTTAAGAGTAAATTTCATTTCTTATATTATCATTTAAGGAAAATATAAATCAATCAGCTAGTTATGAGTATAGTTATATTATCATTTAAGGAAAACATAATAAATCAGCTAGTCTAGCGTATGCTGTCCCGTGGATAAGTTTGTGACGAAACTACTGCGCTACGAATAATTTTTTTTCCAATCACATAGTCAATACAACTGAAAGGCACGATTTTGATCCTTTTTGTCTAATACTCTGACAAGTTTGGTCTTTCTGTATCAAAAGTTGTAATAGTACCATTTTTATTTGACGAAAGTGGCAAATGTATCCTTTTAATTTGACAAAAAATGGTGGAAGTACCATTTTTGTTTGACAAAAGTGGTTGAATCGCCCCTTTTAAATAATTTCAGACAAGTTAATAACCATTGAATCAACAATATTTTTTGAAGGGCCTAGAAGTGGTATGTAAGTTGGACATAATAGAGTAATTTGTTTGGGGTTAAAATTCTGATTCTGCTCTTTTAAAAGTAATTGACCTGTCACAACCTGTTAAAAAAGAAATTATGCCACCTTTGTGAATTGTAAAGGGTAATTTTTCCATTTCAAAATAAAAGGACCAAAATTATAAGTGCAATAATAGTATAGTATCCTCACACGCTTAGTTTAGTTGTATACTATACATATGATTAATTTAAGAATGTGGCAATAGCCCCTTATATACTTGGTCTTGGTTAAAATTCAGACATGATAAGATCGCATGTTTAATGATTAAATAACTCTTCAAGCACTTGGTTTAGCATTACTTTCAATCATGGTAAAATTGCAAGTTTAAGAATGTTGCAATAACATCGTACATGCTTAATTTACCACTAACTGTGCAATCTGTGGTGAGCTGGGCGTTGTGTGAGAGTTGGGTTTAGTTCGGTACAATATGCATATGTTATCTTTTTCTCCCACACTAACAACAAGAGAGAGAAGGATATAGAAGAGAGAAAATTCAGCCTCCACAATATTCACACCTTAATTAATACCTTCAGCACGCCAGAGCTATTTGAAGGACAAAATTTATGCTTGAGTTATTGAATTAATTAATTTTTTTATAAGAATTCCAATCTCTCTACTCATTTTCCACTCTCCGTATTTCTTTTCTTTGTCCACTGTATAGCTTTTTTTACCCATCATATCACGTTTAATACAATTTTAATGTATACTACTTTGATCAAGATTCTTCCTCTAACACCTCTTCCATATGGCTACGCAATAACCAACACACACTTTATTTAACAATATTATCCACACACAATTTCAGTGATTCACAAGTTTTAGAATGTTTTCATAATCTTTCACGCGCTTAGTTTAGCGGTAAAATTTACACATGATAATATCACATGTTTAATAATGCATAAATAGTTATCCGCATAATTAGTTTAGTGGCACAATTCACGCACGACAAAATCGTAAATCAAAGAATGCCGCAATAACCCTCCACACACTTAGTTTAGCGGTACAATTCACATAGGATAAGAATGCAAACTTAAAAAATGCTGCAAAAACTGCACTCACATATAATTTTGTGGTAAAGTTCATGCATGTTATGATTAAAATTTAAGAATCTTGCAATAATTCCACACACTCAATTTCGTGGTAGAGTAAATTTAAAATTACTGCGACAACCCCACACTTAGTTGAGAGGTAAAATTCACGCATGATACCGTCCCAAATTTAAGAATCCAACAATGAACTTTTAAAGTACAAAAAAATCACAAATTTAGTTGAATCATCAATGGATAAAACAAATTTAATTGAACATCGAAAAAATAGTATGAAGCCTATATAGACTAGGCATGAGCTCTTACATACAGTCACAAAACCTGAGAGCTTATTGATTACTGCAAAATTTACTAAATATGACTGTAAGCATATGAAATAGGCACATTCAAGCGGAAGGGATAGTACATATAATTTTAAAGTACCTAACCGATTCTAAGAAATGACTCTCATAAAGTTTTCCAAATAAAAATAAGTTCAAGGAAATTTATTATTTAGTCCTGTCATTTATTGTGATTACGTAGGAGGAATTTTGTTTCGTATATTTTCTTCTAAGTCAACATGTTTACCACTGTCTTATCAATTAAATGACACATAGTGTGAAAATTGTGGAGGCAGTGGTCAACATAGGAATTTTTAAGAGTAAGTTTCCTTTCTTAGATTATCATTTAAGGAAAATATAAAATCAATCAGCTAGTTATGCGTATAGTATCTGATATATTATCATTAAGGAAAACATAATAAATCAGCTAGTCTAGCGTGTGGTGTCCCATGGATAAGTTTGTGACGAAACTAATGCGTTACAGATAATTTCATTTTCAATCACATAGTCAATACAACTGGAAGACACGATTTTGGTAATTTTTGTCTGATACCATGGCAAGTTTGGTTTTTCTGTTTCAAAAAGTTGTTTCAGTACCATTTTTATTTGATGAAAGTGGCAAATAAATCCTTTTAATTTGACAAAAATGATGGAAGTCCATTTTTGTTTGAAAAAAGTGGCTGAATCGCCCTTTTCAATCAGTTATGACATGTTAATAACCATTGAAGCAACAATAGTTTCAATAGGGCCTAGAAGTGGTATGTCAGTTAAACATAATAGAGTAATTTATTTGGGGGTAAAATCTTGATATTATTTTTATCCACAACCCAACCCAACCCAACTTTTTTTTAAAAAAATTAAACTTCTTTCTCTCACATCCACGTAGGCAATTCATTATCCAACCAAATCTTATATTTTCACACTTTATTAACAACCCAACACAACTCAACATTCTAACTTATTTATTATTTTCAGATTCAATATATCTTTTATATTAAAGTTTGTTTTTTGAAAGACGGTATTTTCATAAATTATGAGAAAAACCAAGGATTAAACTACAAATTAGAAGAAATCAAGATAAAGTTTTTGGGTTGCATTAATCGGGTCATAAACTTATGACCACTACACATTGCATAATAAAAGTTTAATACTGCAACTAAAATATTTTATATTTCTACAATTCTAATTCAATCTCTTCTTTCTTGCCTATGGAAAGATATTCTTTCCCAACACTTTACCTTTATATTATAACATTTATTAAAAATTAAATATAGTTAAACCAATATCTAATAAATAATGAAAAATTAATTAAATTAATTATAGAAAAACAACATTAAAGAAGATAAATTTTGATAAATAAAATTACAAAAATGAATACTGAAACACATAATAAAAATTGAAAATTATAAATAAACATACTTAAAATCAACAAATTAGATAAGATCTAAAATTTTGTAATGAATTATGATGAGATTATACTCTATTCTTAGAGAAAATATACTATAAAAATTAATAATTAGTTCAGATTATACTCTATTCTTAGAGTACTAAATTAAAATTGCATTATTTGCGAATGAAAGAGATATCCAATAAGTAGATATATACACAATAAATCCAGCGAATCATTGAGTGACATGTGTCACTTTAATTACTACAACCCAACACTCCCTTAGTTCACGAACATACTTCAGTTGATAAAAAAAAGAGATGCACATGATGAGTTGGACATAGGATTGTTTTTGTACCTTATTTAACTGAAACCACATCGACAACCCAATTATGCATGCTACCGATAAAGATAATCTGATTATGCTCTTTTAAAGGTAACTGACCAATCATAACCCGTTGAAAAGGCAATTGTGCCACCTTTGTGAATTATAAAGGGCAATTTTTTTCATTTTCAAATAAAAGGATCAAGGTTATTAGTGCAATAATAGTGTAGTATCCTCACAGGTTTCGTTTAGTGGTATACTATACGTACGATTAGATAGAAAATTCAAGAATGCAGGTATAGCCCTCACATACTTAGTCTGGGAGACATGAGATCGCAAGTTCAATGATTAAATAACTCTTCAAGCACTTAGTTTAACGTTACTTTCAATCATAGTATGATCGCAAGTTTAAAAATGTTGCAATAACATTGCACACTTAATTTGTCGATAATAATCACGCACAATATGTGCACATGTTCAAGGCTTTTTCAATGACCCTGCACACACTTAATTTAGTGGTAATATTCACAAACGATAATCTCGTATGTTCAAAAATGTTTTGATAACCCCATTATCCCTCCGCCATGTCCTCTTCATCGCCTCAAAACTCTTCCTTTCTTCCACCTCTTCAAAGTACATGACCCAAACTTCATCTGTGCGGAGTACCCGAGAAAGAACAAGCGAAGAAAATTAAACGAAAAATAAATACCGAGATTTTACGTGGTTCACCAATTGGCTACGTCCACGGCTGACCAAGATCGGATTCCACTAGAGAGAAAATGCCAGAATTACAGATTTCCTACTCTCTACCAATCCTATCTCTGTTTCACATTACAAACAGACCCAGATGAGAGTTTA
>JAULKJ010331193.1:0-10055 GCA_032355405.1 Rubia balearica | reverse complement strand
ATTTACGGTCAAACATGCTCATTGAAAACCGTGAAAAAGTAAATAAGCAATTTAAAGTGGGACGGAGGGAGTATGTTTCAGCACACCCATACTTAGGCACTGGTGTGGGAGCCCAAAATACCGATGTCTGTATTCCCAAATACCGGTGCCATAAGGGTGTCTGGAGCAGTGAAACCTTCTTTATTTTTGGTTTAATCACCATTAAATTGAATTAGCGTGTGTTGAAAAGGGGTTCTGAGTTTAGAACCCGTTCACTAAGACGGTTCTGCATTTTTTTATAATACCCTTCTGTTGCCTCCTTTAATAGGCGGCTCTCTACTAGTGTGTTTAAAATGAGCAATCTCGGACTTCTTAGCTATTATTTGGGAATCGAGGTTAGTCAAGGTAATGGTGAAATCACGGTGTGCCAGGGAGCATACGCTGCAACGATTTTAGAGTTCGTAGGCATGAGTGGCTGTAACCCGTGTCACACACCGATTAGAGAATTAACTTTTTTAAGCAAGAAAGATGGGAGCTCTCCTGTGAATGCAACCAATTAACAGAGTGTGATTGGTAGCCTCTGCTACCTTGCATACACGTGGCTAAACATTGTTCACGATGTGGGTATCGCGAGTTGATACACGGAAGCTCCAAGCACTCAACGTTGGGCTGTAATCAAAACAAATACTCTGGTATACACATGGTACTTTGAGGTACGGGTGTTGTTACAAGTCAAGTGGATGCAAAGTTGAATTGGTCGGCTACGGCAACCTTGATTTCGCTGGAGACATCGATGATCAGAAAAGCACCTCTGGGATAGCTTTCTTTGTTGGAACCAGCATTATTTCATGGACTTTAAAGTAGCAGAAGATTGTTGCTTTGTCAATCTATGAACTGAATATATTGTGGTGGTGACCTTCACATGTTAATACGTATTGCTCAGTTGACTCGTCAGAGAGTTAGTTGGACCAGAAGAGTTGAGCTTCAAGTTGTTGGTTGATAAAAAATATTCCATTTTTCTTTGTAAGAACCCATTGCATCATGCGATAAGCAAACATATCGACACCAAAATTCATTTTATCCAAGACTGTATTGAAACCTGGAAATGAATATTGATCATGTTGGTACCGATGGATAACTAGCAGACATTCTGACAATGTCGTTGGCTCAGAACAAGTTCATCGAGATGCCTAAAAAGTTTGGTGTAGTTTGAATCAATGGTGGAACGAGTTTAAGTGGGTGATTCATTGATAAGCTCGTAGTGCAGCAGGTGTTATTTTTTACAAGTTGCTTGTTGACAAAGTATTTAGTTAGTTGCATACTATATTTAGGAGAAGAAATGTAGCATGTTAGTTGGACAGTGCCATGCATATAGGGATGACACTATTGGAAAGCAGGGTCATAATCACTGGTAAAAAATCCCTTGTAGATGATATCAGTGCTAATGATCACAATTACATCGGTAGGCCAACTGTCTATCAGAATACCGGTGCCTTTGTAAAAAAAATGCACTGGTAGTTTTTGTACTAGTGCAGGAACTGGGGTATGGAACAAGAAAAATTTGTTCAATTAATAATTTCCATACATGTTCAACACTTACCGGTGTAAGATTGCGGTGATTTTGGTGTTAACTGCACTGGTAAAAGTTATACCGGTTCAAACATTTGTATCTTATGTTTGGATTTAGCATCAAAATATTATTCCTGCACCGGTAGTTCTTATTACTGGTGCATATGAACAAAAAAAATGCAAGAATGGCTAAAAAAACTTTACATGGTGAATAATTATTTTTTGGTATGGAATATTTATATGAACTGATATAATGATGAAATTACTGGTGTACTAAGTACATTTAATTCTCACCTACCACCTTTTTTAGCGGGTTAAAAATGGGGAATTGGGGAAGATGGGTTCATTAATGACTTTTAAGGGTTGATGAAAATATTGAATGATCTCCTATTAAGACCCTTAAAGGTACCATTTAAAAAATATATATCAATGGATATTACTGATGGGTATTGTTGGTTTTGATATGTAGACATATATATCTTGCGTGTTTGATCATCTTAGAGTGATTGGTGTAGCATTGTTGATATTAGTTTGTCATTTGTTTTCAAGGTTGATGTAGTTAAAGTTATGACCATTGATTTTCATATGGTGGAGTGTATTATGAATGTGGTAATTGTAATGTGGAATGGTGTATATGGTGCACTAATGATCTTGCTTGAATTGTATATGGTAATGAAATTGTATTGTAATTAATTGTGTGAAAGTTTCATTGTTGAACATTTATTGATGTGTAGTGTTGTATCGTGCAATCGAGAGGCGTAAGCATGTGTATTCCAACAAAGAAAGGGGGTCGAAGAATATATTGGTTTCGTGGATGGGTTTTTAGAGCATGCGTTTAGTCGTGAGAGGCGAATATTGTGTCTTTTTCATGATTATAGAAATCAAAATTGTACTGACAATGAAGAAATGTTGAGATTCCGTTTGTATACCAGGGGGTTTGCAAAACATTATGTGGTGTGGACATTTCATGGGGAAAAATTGCCCCCCGGAGGTGGTAGTTAGTAGTGAGGGAGAGTGTTTTGGAGATTCAAAATTGGATGATATGTGCGAGGAGGTAGTTGATGAATTTAGAGGGATGCTCGAGGTTTTGGCTAACTTTCTAGGTAAGAAGGATAGACCATTGTATCTTGGTTGCAAGAAGAAAGAAACTGTCATGTCATATTCGATAGAGTTATTTAATTTGAAAGTATTGGTTCATGGAGCGATACTAGCATGAATAAATTGCGTAAGTTTCTGAATGAGAAGCTTTCGGCCTGTAATGGCATACCGAAAAATATTTATGAGGCTAAGAGAATTTTGTATTGGATTGAAATGAAATATGAAAAGATACATGCTTTTCCAAATGATTGTGTCTTATATGGGGTGATTTAAAGAATAAGATTGCTGGCCTTGTATGTAACGTGTCCCGTTTTAAGAAAAGGAGAAATGTGGTCATCGGTGAAGAACATGTTATGTTGGTGAGAAGGCGGGTTCCTGCCAAATGTATGTGGTACATTTAAATTATTTCGAGGCTGAAAAGGTTGTTTAAGAGTGCTAAGGATGCAAATAACTTGACATGGTACGTGTATTGAGGAGGTAACAAAGATGATAATATGATTCGTCATTCGTTATTCGCCAGTGGAAGAATTTTGATAAGATGTATCCGAAGTTGCTTCTGAACCTAGACATTTGAGAATGGCTTTTTGTACTGATGGTATGAACCTTTTTGGTAATATGTTATCGAAACACAGTTCATGGCCGGTTATGCTTGCCATTTACAATCTCCCTTCGTACTTGTCATGTACAAGTACGAAGGAAATATGTGTTGATGCCCATGATGATTTTGGGCCCAAATAGCCGAGAAATGACATTGACACTTATCTTGCTCCTTTGATAGATGATTTGAAAGTGCTATGATCCAATGGCGCTTAAATGTTTGATGGTTTTCTTGGTAAGGAGTTTACCTTAAAGGCTATGATTTTTTGTACCATAAATGATTTCCCGGTATATGGAAACCTTTCTGGTTATGTAGTCAAGGGCCACAAGGCTTGTCCTGTTCGTGAGGATTAGACCGAATACCATCAGTTGAAAAATGGGTGAAAGACTGTATATTTGGGTCACAAAAAATTCCTCCTGTTGAAGCACAAGTTGCGAGATAACACGGTGGCATTCGTTGGTGGGAAGGAGAGGATAAAGGCACCTAAACCATTGATTGATGTAGTTATTCACAACAAGGTGAAGAAATTGAATTTCATTCTTGGTAAGAAGTTGTCAAAAGTTGGTGTGGCTACAGAGGGACCGTGGAAGAAACGATAGATTTTCTTTAATTTGCCGTACTGGTAGAATCTTTAGGTTAGATATTGTTTGGATATCATGCACATTGAGAAGAATGTTTTTGAGAGTTTAATAGGCATTCTACTTAATATACATGGGAAGACTAAGGTTAGCTTAAATGCGAGGAAAGATTTGGTGAAGCTCGGCATTCGGTTGGATCTGGCATCAGAGGTTAGAGGGATTTGAACGTACCTGCCTCCCACCCCTTTCAATCTGTCAGTTGATGTAAGGAGATTGATGTGTGCGAGCATTCAAGGCATGAAGGTACCTTCATACTACTCTTCTAATGTTAGTTCTTTGTAATATATAATTTTTTGGGAATTTTTTTGGGGAATTATTCGTGTTCTTTGTTTTGGTGTTCAACATGTATAACTATGTTGGTGGAGCTATTGTTTAGGGCCATTCAAGGACACTCTATGTGTTGTATCTAGGGTGTACTTTTACATGGAAGGAATTGTGTGAGTGCACTTTACCGCAAAGAATATTTGTTCTCCGGGTTATTCGAATTACGTACTTCTTCAAGTATGAATTTCTTTGTTTTATATGGAAGGGGTCACATGACTTTACTTCTTACAAGAGCATTTTTGTTGTTCATGTTTTATGAATGACTCACATTTTGTTCTCAACTTTATTGTTGTGGATTCCGCTTAAACGTGGAAAGTTAACCACGAAAAAGAAAATGAGCAGCACAACAAAAGAAAATTAATGTTATCCTTGCTTAGGTAGATGTGGGTGACCAAGAACCACCGCACAAGAGGATTCCATTACACACACAGTTTGAGAAGGAGGGAACGCCGAAACATCAATCAATAAAGAAAGACAATGAAGAACCAGACATTGATGAAATCGGGAATGAAAGAGATGTTGAGGAAGACAATATGGGGGGTCAGCGCCCTACCACCAAATTTCCAAGGGAGATGCGAAGGGCTCCCACAGAGGAAGGAAAGTGAATAAAGAGGACAAAGAATTTTCCAAGGCAGGTGGAAAATTTGGTGAGGGCTTTCACAAGTTCGAGATCAAAAGTTTCTGCAGTCAGCGTAGAACTGCGACTTGTCAGTCCGTCATGTTTACAAATGAGAGCAATCCCATGCCTGTTTCTTTTGGTTCTATGAGAAAGAGGTGGTTTGAACGAAGAATTGGACAGCGTGGATGACTTACGAGAATTACGCATTACGATGCTACATCAAATTTGGATCCTAGGAACACTGGAGCGATGTCCTGAATGATGTAAAAGAAGAGTCATGGAAGGGTGTATTGGTAAGATCATCGACACTTTCAGGCCTATACTTCTTTACTTCTTCCGTAATGAACACAATATTAAGGTCTCCCCGTGCATATGTTTCATTACAAGAAAGCTTTAAAATTGAAAGCAGTTTGACCGAAGTTCAAACACAAATGTTTAAAAAGGATGTGTATAAGAAGGCAAGAGATCAACATAGGAACTAGAAGAAAAAATGGCAAACAAATACATACATGACGTCGAAAGTGGACTCAATAAATCGAAGGTCAAACCATGGGAGAAATATAAATGGATGGATGAAGAAGAGTGGGATTGTTTGATCAAAGGCATTGGATAAAAAAAATTCCAAGCATGATTTAATACAATTAACAATAGGAAACTATTGCTACCATAATTTGAATTATTGTTTTTATTAATCAATTTGATAGTAACCCAAATCTTCCCCTTAGGAGATTCAAAAAAAGGAAATTGACCAAGCGTCGACAAAGGATTACACCCATCACAGTGGGAGGAAAGAGAACCGATATGTCATAGAGAAACTTTCTAAGAAGCTTAAGGAAAAGGAGAGGAAGAAACTATCTGATCAGGGGTTCACTGAGGAGGAGATTGAGAAGCAACTTGGGAACAATAAATTCAAGCCATACAGATTGCTTGTTTAGCTGGAGGCCAGCAAGGACGAGAAGGGGAAATGCACCTCAAAGGAGGTTCAGGAAATTGCTAAGGACATCGTAAATTCTTTCAATTGCTTGCACGCAAAATAAATTCTACATTTGTTTCTCCATTTTTCATATATACATTTTCATTTCATTGATGACACAGTTGAGAATGAACGAGGAGAAGGAATGAGGGACATTGATATTGCATCCGGGTGAGGACATTCTCATAAAGGCTACAAACAATAAGGATCACCTGGGCAGGTAAGGATGAGTCAGACTTATCTACCCACATCAATGGCTATTCTTCATCTCACCCGCAGCAAGTGCTGTACCAGTTCCACAAGTAAGCAAACACCACAAAAGAGAGCATAAAATGATTAACCAGTCGTGAAGGTCATGGTGTCATACCTTAAACAGCTGGTCAAGGGCTTCACTGTTGCAGGCACTATTGAAATCCTGGCAGGGCTTAATGATCCAAAGAAGTTCATCGAAAAAGCCATGGAGTACTTCGCTGCAGGTGCATCAAAGTCAGGATGAGAGCCCAAGGATGAAGAAGGTGATGATGAGGTATGCCTATATAAATAAATATAGTTTCTTCTTAATAAATTTTACATCTTCAAATCTATAATATAATAGTTAGCATTTTCCTTTACTATCTAACTTGCCAGATGAAGAATATGTTACGTTGTACATCAAATACATTGTCGGCAAGAAGAAAATAGTCGCACATGGGTTGCAAAAAATCCCTCGTCGCCAGCATTGCCAAGGTGGTATGGCTCGCGTAAGAGTTTGCGAGCCAATCTACCATCTTAGGGCCGGATTGCCCTCAGCCAACCACCATTTTGATAACGTTGGAGAGGTCCAGGATAGCGTGGTCAATTGGACAGTCTCTTTGATAAGTAAAGGAGATGAGAAACCAACTGACAATGATCTAGAAGATGCCAATAGTGAATTAGGCGACGACGATACGGAGATTCAGATTCTCATCGACGAAGAGGTACATTCTTGTTACACCTCCGCTATCATTTTCAAACATCATAGAATTCTTGTAATAGGGTAAAACAGGTACATCTTCCGGCAGGCGATCCCACTCAAGCACCAATTACAGGCCATCATCGAGAGTGAAATTCGACAAAAATCTACCAAAACAGGTCCTTTATTGTACCTCACACAATTAATTTTCCATGCCCATATCCAATTTTTTTAATCATTTATAACTGGATATCGTGTAACTTCTCCCCCCAGATTCATAACAGGCGAAAGTTGAAAGATTTTCCGCTGATGGCGAGATTCATTGTGGATTTTGATGCGGCTATCCTAGAATTGATAAAGAATAATGACTATATGTTCTTATCAATTTTTTGACTGTCAACCTTCGTAGCAAGTGGATGAACGAAGTGGGCATAGATGTACTGGTCGAGTTCGGAAACAAGCTCGGAAACTGCTACAAGCTCAAAAACTGTAACTAGATAACCTGGATCGATAATGCACAAATGGATGTGTCGATGGGTCATTTCCAAACCTTACATACTTACTTGTATTTTTAATCAATTAGGATTCAATTCGTTAATTGTCCTTACTCTAACAAGTACCTCTAGGAGAAAGTCTATGAAACTAATGCGGGCCACATCCAATTCTGCTCCTCTAGCACGGGAAACGTGACCGACACCAACAAGGAGGTCGAACTAACAATATCTGGAACACAATGTCTATAGCAGAAGCTCAGTTCTACATTGTGCCCTCCCTCAGAATGTAAGGCTTTTTGTCAGGTTTACTTGTTACGTTTCTAACCTCTTCCATTTAATTACTTAATTTGTGTCATTTCCCTGCAGCGATCATTGGTACCTCACCATTTATCCTAGCACGGATGCTGTTTTTACACTAGACACACTAACAGGGGTTATCAAACTAACCAACTTGATCGAGAATAGGGTGATTTCCATATATAACGATCAATAAAATGATAATACACTACTGTAATATACTCCAATAACTTGGCGTTGTAATTTATTTTCATGAAAGACTTGCTTGCACGTACCATAAGGAGAAGAGGAAGACGGAACCAAAAACCGACTACACATGGAATATAAAGAACATAAAAGTCATCAAATCCTACACATCCATTTCAGCAACATCATTTATCAACTAAAAAAATAGTGATGAATTATGCCATTTATATGTAGAACCAAACTCAACTTGGTTCATGGCAATGTGGGTACTCCGTCATACTGTTCATGGAAGAATTGGTTCTTCACGCAAAGTCAAACAATATTCTTGAGGTAAAAATCACTTTTCCAAATATAGTTATTCATAATTTTATTACAGAAAAAATTGTACAGTGACATTATAAAAGTCAATATCACAGATCTTCCCAGAGGGCCAAGGGCTATACCATATTTGCAGAATTCAAGCTGTCGCCGAGAGATGGTGCGAGGCTTGGATCAATGAGCACTAGCAACTAGCAGATACTTCGTTGCAACTGTTGGATGATAAGAACAACATCATAAGTTGACTATTGAATTTGTGTGCCTTATGATATTTAATTTGTGTTGTTGGTATACAGTCCAATTCATAGAGAATTTGTGTGGTTATTTTATTTATGTACATTCGGGGTTCTTAAACATTTAGATAAATTTGTGACTTCCGCGATATATATATATATTCATACATTTGTAGTTTCTTACATTTTATTGGGTTCAATTTATAGTAGTATTGATTCACGTATTTCTGGCTATAAATGCCCCATAAATGATTTGGGAGAGCTCATCGAAAAACAAATAGGGCATTGCAAAAAATAATTTAAAGTTACACAGGTTATATTCATACCGATGTAAGAAAATACATACCGGTATAATTTTTATTACCGATGAAACATCATATACAAAACTAGCCTGTGTATTAGGGAAAATACCGGTGCAAATAGTACTGATGTGATTGTAATATACCGGTGTATCGATATTCATCACTATACCTGGGCAATTGTAATATACTATTTTTATATCGATACTCATCACAATACCATTGCAATTGTAAAATACCATTATACATTGATATTCATCACTATAGCGGTGTAATTGTGGTTGTACCCCCTAGCACATGAAACATACCTACACCGGTATCAAATTTTGCGGTGGCTGAAGTGTACATCGTTTTACAAAACCTAGCACCAATATTAGTTACCGGTGCATAAGGATATCTACATCGGTATTTTTATATTGGTGCCTATGTAACGACCAAGTACACCGCTCTACTTATGAACCAGTATTTTGTAGGGAGCAAACCAGTACAATTCCGAGAAAATACTGGTGCTATTGATCCTATCCTGCAGTAGTGTGGACATGGTCATGTTTTCAGTTTTAGTAGTTTTTCCTTCGGGTATAAATATGTGGCAAAATCTGAAAATGCAGTAACTTCCCTGCACCAAAACCTCTCTTAGCTTTCTTTTTGTTTACTGCAAACACAAAGTCCTTGTTTCTTCAGCTTTCTTTTCTTTGTAAAACTACAAAAATCCAAACTCAATAGTATTTATTTTATCCTAGTTTATGCATTTTGTGTAACTTTATACATTGAGTTACAATAAAATGCAATTCAATTCAATTCAATTGATGGTTATAGATCGAAAGCGGTTTCCAACTATATTCCGATCACTCCAAATTATTGAATTAATTATTTTCGCAATTGATCATCAAACTATATTAGAAAATTGTAAATTGATTGATGACACTATCATCGAAACCATGTTTAGGTGACGCTTATAATATTGGCGTTCACTCATGAAAGGACGTAACTTCAACAAGTTGTTCAATGTATGATTCCGCAATAGTACTCAAATAAAATAAATAAATACGGTAATATATATTACCTACGTAGTACATAGCTTTAGATCGGAGGGGAAATTAGTTGTTCAAAAGAACTAGTACAGATATTGATGACTAACAGATCAGAGTTTATATCCAATGGATATATCTCATTCCTTCAAATGATTAAAAAAATGGAGCTTATTTTAACCTAGTGGTCCTATATGAAAACATCAATGCTTCCATCCTCCAGGAAGGACGGCAGAAGTAAAATGGTACCTTTAGTAGGGTAGTAAGATGGCATGAAAATGTAAGGGCACCCTCCTCCAAAATCAAGGTCACAAAATGGAAACCTCAGCCAGCTACTGACCTTCAAATTAGGGCATTCCACGTATTGATACATATCTGTAGTAGGTACAAGGTTCTCTTCCTTAACCTTGTGGCTTGCAAAGTCAATGAATGACCTAATATACTTGTCATTAATCTCACCAATTGCTTCAT
>JAULKJ010331183.1:0-10055 GCA_032355405.1 Rubia balearica | reverse complement strand
TTGTGTATAATAATAACACATAAAAAGTTAATATTTAAAAAATACATGTTACGATGAATTTAACGGTATCTCATACAATAATATTACTGTTTATATATCTATTCAAATATTTAGTCATAATTTTTCAAGTTTGACAGAATATTTGGATTTGTGCAATTTAACTTGGGATGGAGGAAGTATCTGTTTTACAATAATAGAAAAAAGAACATTGATCCGCCTAACTAGGCATTAAGTAACCAGCGGAAAGGGTTTGGAATCAAAGATAAGAGATTTGTATTGTTTCTCCCGTTCCTACTGTTAAACTACCTATGGGGTAGATAGTGGCAAGACTGGGGTCATCCACAGAAATGCTATAAATTTAACGGTTAACTATACAAACCGCAATCGGGTCGTCAATCCGATCACATGTCAGGAATACCTAATGTTGAAAAACATAATTTTAGAGGGGGATATCTAAAAACTAAAAGCTTGCAAGAACATGAGAGGAAAACTATATATTGCTAGCACTTGGGGAATATTTGCGTAACATGATCAATGAATGACTTATATCCTAGATTCTTTCACATGCAAGAGGTATAAACCTATCTTATGCCAATGTGACATAGTGTGGGGATAGCCAGGCATTTCCCAACGTTTGTCACACAAGGTACATCGCCACCACATACATGCTTATCACACCGCCTTCGTAATTAGGGATGCGTTTCAATCCTTATGACTCCGCATTTCATCCCCATCATCTCACTCCCAATGCTAACGTTCCCCCTCTTGAAGGAACAATGCCTTACGTAGGTAGTAGCCTTTAGATATGAAAGTGAGGATAATACGTCCTGGGCACTCCACTATGGATACCAATCCCTAGGCCTAGAGAAGAAGAGGATTCGGCATCTTGTGATGACTCTAGAGGTGACACGATTTTAGTCGCTATACAACAACCCTAGTCACTACAAACTATCATGCTAATCTATTGGGGTAAGCCAAGGGTTCCCCTCGTCAGAGATTAGTCTAGTTCCCCCAGCATGAGATACCTCACATGAATAGTCAAATTATAGTCTAACCAATCAGAACGGTACTCTCAAAGTAACATGAATGCACTCATCTTCTCAGTACTCCTGAACCTACAATAGCCATGTCTAACACTCCCAAGATAGTAATGAAGTCTAGCACGATATTATACTACACATGAATGTATGGATGCATCATAGAACATGGCATAGCATAAATCTCACAAATAGAAATCCCAAATCAAGTAAAAATATTCAAAAGCACTAAAGATAGGGAAAATCTAAGAATCTTAATAAGTCACCATTTAGTCATGAATACAAATATAGATCCTAAGCAAATAAACTAATCCCTAAGCATTAAACCCAACTATTTCATTGAATCCAATGCCCTTGGACAAAAACAAGAAGAGGAAGAAGAAATTAAAGATAAGGGTTATTCACTTTCTCTCTCTACCTACTCTTAGGAGAATGAAAATAAATGAAAACCCAAACTTCTCAACTTCATCCCTAGTATATATAGGCTCCTATTTATAGTAGTAGGGAATTGGACCTTGAAAAAGGCCCAAAGAGTGACCAAAACCTTAGTTGTCGTCGGCACGCCCTGTGTAAAGGGGCATGTTAGCTAGGTCCAACACAATCCGTGTTGTTTGGTGCGGTCGTGCTAGCTTTGCTTAGTACGACCCGTTTTGTGTGGCATAAGTCATTGGCTGGGCAATGATCTCGGTAATTCTGATGTTCACGGCCATGTCGTCTGTTATGGGATGCCAGCTGGAATTGCCATCTCGATCAGTTGAACGGTGCGGGACGTATAATTAATCACGGGCCACTTGCCGGGTGCATGATTTTCCCCTCTGAATGGCTTGAGCCATGTAAGGTCGTCAAGTGAATAAATTTCTTCAAGCTAATGGCATGGGTTTTGTGAAACGTTGCGGGTTGTCTGCTAGTCTTAAAATGTTGAATTTTTAGCGGCACGGGCTATGTAAAATGGCACGGCCCGTTATCATACTCAGCCGCACGAGGCCTCCTTGCTGGCATGGGCCGTGCTGATCCTTGCAGCTCTTTCCAGAGAAATTTGGCACCATCATTTTAGCTGGCACGGGCAATGCCAGTTCCTCGTTTGTCGCTCTTCGACTCCTTATTCTGCTTGGGTTTCTTCCATCTACTACCACGTTTTGACTCATGACCTTCTGTCTACTACTATCCTTGTAAATGGCCTTTTACTATCTTCTACCACCCTTGCAGATGGTCTTTTACAAAAATACGCCGAAGTGCTCAAGAGCATCATAACAATAAGCTCAAAAAATAAGATTTAGGTGCTCGTGAGGACATATAGTCCATTAGATCCAATTAAGTCTACGAAAGTTGGGATTTAGATAAGAAAACCAACAATGGCCATCTAAACTCTTTGTAATGCAAATCTAACTAAAACTAGCAATTGACCAACAAAAACATAGTAACAAATGTGATAAATGGATTGGTTAATGCATGCATATAGGTGCAGATGAATTGCCCCACTCTTAAAGCTTTACTCGTTCTCGAGTAAACAAAAACGAACAAAGATCCAAGAAGAAAGTAGCATGCAAGGATAAGTTAACCAATACATTCAACTTTATTCCGTGGCGGATTTAGAAAATAATTCTACAGGGGCACATTAATCAATACTCCCCCCGTCACACCATTATGGGCATATTAACTTTTTTACAATGATCATGTTTGACCATCAATAACTCTAGTTACATATAAATATTTACGTAAGAAATTAATATTTAAAAAATATATGTTAAGCAAATCTAACAATATCTCACATGATACATTTATTATAAATATATTAACTCATATTTAGAGTCAAACTTTTCTAAATTTGACTTTGAAAAAGTAAATATGCCAATAATGGTGGGACGGAAGGAGTAATAGTTAATGTATTTTAAAAACTTATATATAGGATAAAATTATATTAATGAAACTTTAATCACAGTATATATAATATAATTTTATAATATTTCTTCAAAAAAGTTAATATTTCGATAACGTTTGATAAGTCTTTCTTCAAGAACTCAATAAAATACTGTATGCTTTTTTCGATGAACGCAACAAGACAATCATGAATTAAACTAGGTTCCATTGGACATGATTAGAAAATTATTGAGTGGTATAATGTATATTTAGATTCCTCCTATAAATAATTTTCTTGTAAATTATCCTAAGAAAAATTGATAAAAATAAGAAGGGTGCAAACATACTCTTAAAGGCAAGTAATCATGTAATTATTTTATTTTATGATGATGAATGAAATGAAGCATAACTTTTCAAATTTTCATATTTATAAACATTAAAAAAATCGTTCAATAGTTGTAATAGAAGATAAACATTTTTTTTAGAAAAACTAATACTTATATCAAGTCCAAAATTTATGATGTTGATTGAAATTGGTAAGTGAAAAATTGTACAATTAATAAATTTATTTAATATTGATAAAAATTTACATGTAAATATTAGGAACACGTGTACAATTGAATTTTAAAAATATATAAAAATTTAATACAATCAAGCATTAAAGGTGGGGTAAGTGGGGACATGCGCCTCCAGTGCCCCCACCCTAAATCCGCCTCTAACTTTATTCCTAAGCTACCCTAGTTCCCCGAAGATGTAAAAATCTCACAACTCTCACTCTCCCTGAAGAAGCTAAAGTAACCTATCCCACCAAATCTAACCTATAAAAAAGAAAGGTGTATAGAGTAAGTGTGAAGCTAACTTACTCCGCCTAAAAAGCCACCAATGACAATCCAAGAGATGTTCAATTAAAGTTTCCATTTTTTTAATCAATTTCTCTTATTTTTCCTAGGAACACCCTTTCAGGTTTTCATCCTAGCATTCACACAAATGTTAAGCTAACCTCTCACCTTTACCCTTTTTTCCCTAAGGCTCCCTTTCGGATTTTTGACTTAGCTGGGTATATTTTTCATTTATTTTTCAAATAAATCTTTTTTTTGTGTAGCATAAAATGCCCAAAGGTGGACTTCATAATACATGGATATGATCAAAACAAAAAATGACACCACCAAAGAACAAAAACACAAAGGAACTAAAGAGCAAAAACACAAAAGAATCTCGATGAAACTCCTAAGTGCCTAACTATTCCCTCCCTTACACTCGAACCTTGTCTTGTCCCCAATGCAATAGATTGTTAGAAATCATAAGTGAGAAAGGTAAAGGTAACAGCACTTACTCTTGGGACTCTGAAGGGCCCTCCCATAAGCTTCTCTCCTCGCGTCTCCTCTCCATCTTGTTGCCTCTCATAGGGAATGAGGTCACAAAAGCCTTCAATCTTTGAGGCTTTCATCCTCTCAATCAATTTTTCCATGGCCTTCTCTTGCATATCGGCTCTCCCAACAATAATGGTAAATTCCTGTTTCATTTCCCACTCAATATATTCCAATCTAGCCCTCCATTCTCTCATGGTGTTGTCCATCGTGTCAAGCCTAACTACGAACTCCTCCATTTGCCAACTCATCCCTCTTACTGCGTGATCGATCTCTTGCACTATTTGGGTCAAACTCACGAGTTGTTCCCCGATGGTGCGCAATTGGTCAAGGAAGACCGCGGGTAGGTGACTGCGAGTATGTGGTGTCCTTGATAGAATCTCACCATTCTCCTCCTCAACATCCATGTCCAGGATTGATAATATTTTGTAAGCTTGTGTAGAATAGTTCCTATATTTCTTCAATCACATCATAATATGCGATGTTTCCATAGACATGATTTTGGTCCTTTGTGCTGCTTACATGTAAGGCTTCTGAACAAGGCTGAAACTGCAATTTTTGTTGTAATGTCATAGCCGATGAATGAAATCAGTCACAGAAGGCCCGAAATACAACCAATTTAAATTTTCATATTGACCTTCTCCTGCCACAACTTCACATAACCAAGACCAAAATGTTTAATTATGTTCTACCAATACTTGTTTCTCGGACCAACCAGGGTGTCGTACTTTTATGGAGGTCATTTACATTTCCACCTACGGGTGAACAATATCTGAATTCCGCAAAATATATAAGTGTGCTTTCAACAACTCCTCAGGGGATAATAACACAGTGGTTCCCTTTCGGAAAACTTTACCCCCGACTCTTTCAACGTGATGTAATTTTGGGACAACGATCGACTCTTCATTATGGAATTACAACCTCTTTTTTCACATACCTTTGCATAATACTAGCATCCAGGTGGTATTAATTTTTCAAATAACCCTTGAATATCATCATATACATCTCGAACGAATAATTCCATCGAAGATAAACTGGACCATATATTATATATCCCGCTAAGGATGAATCAACAAGTTCACCATCATATCAAATAATGAAGAGAGGAATACATCTCCAACCACATAATACAGTCACTATTTCCTCCGTAAGTCCTCCAATTTTTGACGCCATATTTTTTACAACATATTTCTTTGAAGGATTGGCATAACTGGGTAATGCACTTTCTCACATGACTTGTAAAGATTGGTCTAATAGAAACGAGAAGGAATTCCTGAGTCAAACCATAGGAACCATGTGATTTTATACTCCACAATCTCAATTCGTCATTGCATACTATATTGATAACCTGTGAATAGTTTACCATTGGGACCTTGATACCTTGAAGACTAGAGCATATGAAGCCATTTTTAGCTTTCTGATGAAACACGAAATGCATGTATCATAAGGCATTTATAATCTCTTTTGTTATCTTTTGTGTGGTAGATTGCTATAATTAGGTAGGTTTACATTGTAAAGGATTTAGATGACGATTTGTGGTTTTCATAACTAAATCCCTCATTTTGTTGCTTACATTAGATCGAAAGGATTTTATGTTCCTACGAGTGTTTAGATCCATGTTCTTGAGATTTTACTGGTATAATGCTCATAGGAACTTTGGACTGTTTATAAGGTCATTCACAAAAATGGTAGTATATTATTGAAGGCCGTTCGCAAGGATGGTAATAGATTGAAGGCCTAGGGTCAAACACGCGGTAGTAGATGGATGCCGAAGTAAAGGAGTTAATTCCAAAAGAAATGAACACTGGCACGACCCTTGTATAATTTCATGGCATATGCCATGTAGTGTGCTGCGAAGACTATGTCCAAGCACAGGCCGCATACTTTTGCACAGGCCGCGAGCTCAGAATACAAGGAACCAAGACTCTAGTCAGTGTCTCATGAGCTTTTGCACGGCAACGCGCTTAGAAGACCGTTCAATGCACTCCAGTCCACGGTCAATGAGATTTTTCGCATGCCACATATTTAGAAGGACAGGACGCACTCTCTAGTCCACGGTCCGCGAGCTTTTATGTGGGTCGTGCACACAGAACGCTCAGGGAGGACCTCCAGTCTGCCACCTGTGTGCTTTTGTGGGGAGCTTGCGACGTGGGTTGTGCACTATTTCTCGTCCCTGGCTGACGTGGCTACTAGAGTTTCCTAGTTTTTTTAGTTTTTCTATGGCCCAATCACACCTACTATATAAACAGCCTCAGTCTCCTAGGGTTGAACAAGTTTGGTCATTATTATTAGATCTAAGAGTATTCTTTGGATTAAATGTCTCCAGAGTAGTTTATTTTTCTTGTGGTAATATTTGTATTCATGACTTTATGTTAATTTTGTGTGATTCTTAGAATGCCCTATCTTCATCAACTATGAATATATTTGTGATTCATATTCTTGTAAGATTTATGACATATTATGATTCATGATCTATCCATAGATTCATGCATAGTATAATATCGTGCTAGGCTTAATTTCTATCATTGGAGTGTTAGATTAGGGCTATTGTAGGATCGAGAGTACTGGGAGATGAGTGCATTCGTGCTACCTTGAGAGTACTGACCTAACCGTTAGACTCTAATTCTAATTGGCTAGTTGTGTAAGTGATTACATATTAGGGGCACTAGAATAATCCTTAACGAGGGGAAACTCTTGGCTTACCCCGATAGATAAGCATGATAATTTGTAGCAACTAGGCTTGTGATGTAGCGACTAGAGCCGTGTCAACTCTAGAATCATCACGAGATGCCAATTCCTTTGTTTCTGTAGGCTTACGGTTGATGTCCATGGTGGAGTGCCTGGGATGTATTGTTCTCACTCTCATACCAAACAGTTACAACCTACGCAAGGCTTAGTTCCTTTAAGCGAAGGATCGTTAGCATTAGGTTTTCTATTGATGGGGAATGAATTGCGGTATCAAAAAGGTCAATCGAAGTGCATTCCCAAATTATGAAGGCGATGAGGTGGCTCTTATAGGGGAGTTGAACCTTTGTGTGACAAAATTGGGGATTCTCGGCCACCACCACACTGTGTGACATAGGTATGAGATAGGTTTATATGTCTTACATGTGATAGAATCTAGTATCAAAGTCACCAATCGATCATGTTAAGCAAATACCCCAACACTAGTTAATTATAGTTTAATCTCTCTGTTTGCATGCTTTGTATTTATTTGGCAACCCCAAAAAAAATATGTTTAAAGCACTAGCTATTACAAACAGACAATCAGAGTGATGCCCGATTGTGGAATGTGTGTAGTTAACTCTCAAATTCCAGTATCTTTGTGGACATCCTAATAGTTTCCACTAGCTACTCTATAGTGCTTAGTAGTGAGCACGAGATCAGCAATATAAATTTTTATCTTTGATAACTTTGCATCCCGCTGGTAATTAAATGACCCGTCGGAATACGGTTTAAATTTTGGCACCGCTACCAAGAATACTAGTTTAATTTGATCATTAGCTTACTTAACTAATTGGTAGTAGTTTGTGCTTTTTATTTTTGTAGTTTTTTGTTGGTTATTGTGTACAACTCTTTAATAGATTTTTATTTCTCCTAACTTGTGTGCTAGTGTTTGTTTGTGGACTGGTAGTGCATTTCCCCTAGTTTATGGTACATAACTGTACCACTAAATAAGGATTAGTGAGTAAGTTCCGCAAAAAATAAAGTTTGGAAGCCATAACTCAAATGACAAAAAAATGACATTTTTTCCAGAGTGTACAAGGCAAGACATTGAGGAGTTGTCCACGAGGGAATTCTCGAGCATCAAGAACCTTGAGGTTCATATGGGGCAATCGGCATACTAGTTAAGCCGACTCGAAGCAATGGATTCTGGAAAATTACCTTCCCAACCCAAAGTCAGCTGAGGAATGTTAGTGCTTTATAGTTGAGGAGCGGGAAGGAAGTAAGATAAGCCGAGAAGGAGATGTTGCAAGAATATTACCAGCTAGTGGAGAAAACCAAGTCTGAACTTGAAGAAAAATAGATACTCGTTAAGGAGTAGCCTACTTTCTATATCCATCAATTATCACCATGTCATTGTGTATTGAAATAGAAACAATATTTCATTAGTACAAACACTACTTCTACAAAATTAAATCACTACTAAATATGATCGAATAAAGGGGCAGTTTGGAAACCATCCAGATGATAGTTAAAATTAACAAGTGGGTGACAGAACTAACCAATCATAATTATAAATAATAAACTCATAAGTCTAAAGATCAAAAGAATCCTTAATCCAAATTTTCTGGTCACTTAACCGAATGAAGTAATTTCTAATTCAAAAGATATGTTGTGACTGGAATTTATTGAAAAGCTTGTTCCACAAAGGGATTGATTTGATTCATTAATAAAATGGAGCTCTATGAGGTATTCCCTTTCTTCTATGTTTCCTTTTCTTAGAACTTTCAGCCGCCATGAAATCCTTATTCGATTGTTTCACTAGCACAATTGAAGTTGGGTGTGATTTGGTTGTATATGCATTCACCTGGGGGAAAAAATCAGATAATTGTTTTTCTCCTAAAGCTATGTATGAATTGATAATATAATCTCTTTTGGACTATAAAGTCATAAATCTTCAAAAATAATGTGTAAGATAAATTGTCAAAAAAAAATTGAGGTTGAAAATCTTTGTAGCAGATTTGAAAAAAAAAAACTTCGAATTTGATTGTAATACTTAATAAAATCCATCTCTTAATTTACAAGCGATGGAGCAAAACCTATATTGTTTTGGCTCATGCAATTTTCCCTTGTAAACATGACACGATGCATTTGCAGGAAATAGTTCTCCTGATCCCAAATGTGGTAAGAGATTCAATGATATAACTAATTTTCTGTTGCACTTGAATGACTGCATAATTAAAGATTATAAGAGAAATATATAAATAGGATTAACATACAAATAATTTTTGAACCAAGATTTTGAATTTTTCAGGGTTTAAGGTAATTTTCTATTCCACTTTATAATTATCATGGCATTTAATCTTTCATATATATATATATAATATTTTTGTCTCATGTCATATGCACAAAAAAACTAATTTGATCAGAAAGTGTAATTTAAGTTGGTGGTGTTTGAAACAATATTTTAACAAGAAAATATGTATGAAATATTTTGTAAAATTCAAAACCATTGTATAAAATACCGTATGAAGATAATTATGTATGGGTCTAACATATGTAACGTATTTGAGTAAACCTTCGTATCAGTGAGAAAATAATATTATTGACAATGTACATAAATATATAAAAACTATATATCTAGCCTGCCCAAATTAATGAAACTATAGCACTTTTTAAACCATATTAGTTCGTGAAATGCTTTTTTAAAGAAATACTATGGTGGGGGATTTGGCAGACCCCTACCCGTTTATTAATTTAAAATAAAAGTGTACAAAAAGAGGGGACGTAATAACTTACCTCTGAGTGGAATCTGCAGATCCAGTACAAAGAACCTATGAAATCTAATGGATCTCAAATCAAATAAGGGAAAAAAATAAAAACTAGAAATATGGTTTGAATACATCGTGGAAGATAAAAAACCAACAGTACAGCTAAGGCCTAATATAGGGAAAAGATGAGGCTTCAAGCAATATCTTGCTCTGTATCTCCTTTGGCAAACCTGAAAACAGTATGTTTCATTTACCTGTGACGAACTTGCTATTTTTGCTAATGCATCAGCTACGCTGTTGGCTTCCCTGTAGATATGTTGCAGCTTGTAGTTGAACTGTCGAAGAGATGATTGAATACT
>JAULKJ010331172.1:0-10056 GCA_032355405.1 Rubia balearica | reverse complement strand
ACCCTAGAAACGCTCTCAATCAATCTACATCAATTCCCAACTCTGTCCACCTTCATCCTCTACTCCAATACAAAGGAAAAACGATATGTATTTCCCCCCAATATGAGATTGAAGAGATAGCCCTCCTTTTAAACCACACTCTATTCGGAAAATTCTCAAGGGGAAGACCAGCGCTCAATTTGATAAAAAAAAAAGATGATGAAGATAGGTCTTCAGGCCAATTTTCAAGTGACTATGTTGGATTAAAGACATATCAGAATCACCTTGAACCAAGAAAGTGACAGACAAAAGATTTGGAGCAAACTGGATATATATGATGAGGAACTTTTGAAGCAAATAATTGTAAAAGAGGCAGAATGGGAGGAATAGCTAGAGGATATCCCCTCTGATTGCTCCTCCTACAGCTCAAAGGAAATTTTGGACTTGGAAGATGCTGCAAATGAACAATCCATAATTAGTCCAAAATTTTCTCACCAGATAAAATCAGGTCAGGTAATTTTTACCCCTCAAAAGAATGTTTTTCTGCAAAGTCTAAAGACAAAAAATGGCTCTAAAATGAAATTTTACTTTACTGGTCTAATCTGCCAACGGGAACAAGCCCAATTAATTTAATGATTAAACACACCATAATTGATAATTATCTGGTTTAGAATAGTAGAGGATATAATAAATCCATCCCTAGGATAAAATCTCTAATAATTAGACATAGGATCTCTCTTTTATGTCTAATTGAACCAATGCATGAGAATAAAATAAATCCTTAAACTTAAAATGAAACTAGGATTTCAGAATCATAAATGTGCTGACAACTAGAAAATTTGGTTAATGTGGGATGATAATATATCTTGTAACTATCACTCTCAGTATTCCCAATGCTTAATTACGGAGATTGTAGATAAGTTGAATAATACTCCTTGGCTTGCAGTTTTTGTCTATGCTAAAACTTTAAGATCTTTAAGAATTTGGCCCAAGCTCCTAAACTCCTAATAGGAGATATAAATGTAATAACATCAGAATCCGAACTAAAGGGAGTAGTATACCTAATCCTGATAGTATACAAGATTTTAAAGATTTAATTGAAACTCGTAACTTAATCCATGTTAGCACTGTAGGACCCCAATGTACATGGTCAAATAACAAGATACATGGTAGGGTATATAAAAGATTAGATAGAGGCTTGTGTACCCAAGAATGGATCCAATTGTATCCCAATAGTTCCATTCAGATTTAAATAGAACCTATTCTGATCATGCTCCTATGATGTTATCCATCCAATCATCCCAAATTAGTTTGCCAAAGTCGTTTAGATTTCAGATAATGTGGCTCAATAGAGAAAATGAACTGAGACCTTTAATCCAACAAAAATGAAATCTTTCTTGTCATCTTCATGGCATGAATCCTTTCAGCTTCAAACTTAGGAAACTTAAAAAAATTCTAAAACAATTAAATAGATAATATTTTGGGAATATAAATGATATATTTCAAAAGTTGAACAACAGGTTAACCAAGCTGAAAATGATCTGATTAACTTAGATAATGAGCAAAACCATCTTAATCTTAATAGAGCTAAGGCACTATTACTTAGAGCTTTAAAAGAGAAGTCTATTTTCTAGCAGCAGCAGTCAAAAGTTAAATGGCTCAAACTAGGTGATAATAACGCCAAGTTCTTCCATATGGCTAATAAAGAGAAAAACTCCAAAACCATGATAACCAAAATTAAGAGCAGTGCAGGTGTATGGTTGACATACCAAACTTATATATCTCAAGAAGGTGTCACTTTCTTCCACAACCTCAACTTGATCCCTCAGCCTCCTACCTTAACTTTTTCCTCCAATCTATTCCTAAGATCATCTCCCCTGAATCCCACATGAACATTCTACAGCCCTCAACCCTAGAAGAGATTAAAGATGTAGTTTTTCACTCCAATTAGGATAGTGCCCCTGGTCCAGATGGTTTCCCAGCAAAGTTTTATACTTTTGCCTAGGATATAATAAAACATGATCTCTTAGAAGTTGTAAACCTTTTTCTTACAGGCTCTCCTATTCCACAATCCATTTCAGCCACATGGATCACCTTAATTTCAAAAAAAATAACACCTGAGTCTTTTGCAGATTATAGGCCAATAAGTCTTTCCAATTTTTCAATTTTTTTTCTAAATTGTTAATGGAAAGATTAATACCTCTCACGAATGATATAATATCTAAAGAACAAATTGTTTTCATGCAAAATAGATATACATTGAAATGCAACAGGTGGTTAGATTTCTTAATACAAAATGTGATAGCCATAATCTAATTTTAAAATTGGACATGCATAAAGCTTTTGATATGGTTTCCTGGGATTTTTTAAACTCAATTCTGCTGAAATTTGGTTTCTCGGGTAAAATTGTAAAGATCATTTTATCTAACATTGCTTCAACATCATTTTCAGCTTTATTTAATAGAGTTCCACTAGGGTTTTTTAAAGCCTCTAGGGGAATTTAAAAAGGTGACCCTATGTCTCCTTTTCTATATAACATCCCGATAGAATCTTTCTCTAGATCCCTCAAATCATATTTCCTTAATGGTCATTTGCAGTATTATTTTACTAAAGAAAATGCTATTAAGGTAACTCATATGATGTATGCAAATGACACCTCTATTTTTCTAAGGGGAGGTGAGAAAATCTGAAAGGTACTAGGAAGTTTGTAGATGCATATCAATCCGTCTCAGGCCAGTTTATTAACTATCACAAAAGTGAATATTTTCTGGTACATAGAGCAAATAGTGCACAACATAGAAAGATTAGAGCAATCCTAGGAATGAAAAAGGGTTCCATCCCTTTTAAATACCTATGAGTTCCTATTTATAATGGTATGAATAGATTCTCTAATTTTAATGAGTTGTTGGAAAATATTGATTCCAAGTTAAATAACTGGAAAAATAAATGGCTATCTCAGGCAGGTAAGCTGGTCCTAATTAGAACAGTATTTTATCTCTCCCTGTGCATATTCTTCTACTGTTCTCCCACCTAAAAAGGTAATTAACATGATGGGAAAAAATGACTAATTTTCTGTGGGAGTCTACATAAATTGGTAATAAGAGAGTGTGGAGATCTTGGAGTAAGATTTATTTTTCCAACATCTGAAAATTGTCTAGGAATCAGGAATATCCACCATTTCGTAAGAGCATTTTCTTGTAAATTGTGGTGGAAATGCAATTAAATGACTCAATTTGGACTAATTTTCTTTGGTCACTTGTAATTTCATCTAAGTCATGCTCGCTTTGGAATAGAATATGCTCCGTAACAGAATTCTGCAATATAAACTCTAAAATAATACCTGGTAATGGAGAATGCAGTTTATGGAATGGAAACTTGTCTGGGGAAGGTGCATTATATTACAAATGGCCTACTCTTAAGATCTCATTCCCTAATTTCTCCCTGGCCAAGGTAATAGAAAACAAGTCACAGCCAATCCTCAAATTGGAGCCATGCCAACATCATCTCTTTCTTGCAGGATATTAAACTCAATCAAAACTACAAGGATCGTTTGGTGTGGACAGCTGCAACTGATGAAAATTTCTCCATCAAAGCTACTTACAACAAATTGAGGGAATCAAGGAATAGAAGAACATTTGTGCAAAGTATTTGGAAAAATTACATTCCAGATAAAGTATCCTTTTTCATATGGAGACTTATGAATAATCTATTGCCTTTTAATGATATTTTACTTAAGTTTGGTTTTAATCTTCCATCTAAGTGCTGGAAATGTGATAATGAAGACTCTATTGAACATTTCTACAACCAGTGCCCTTTTTCATTAGAGATGTGGAATCAAATTCATTTAATAATGGCTATCACCCCTCGGTCCTTTAGCTCCATATGGAGTAGGCTATCATTCTATATTAATAACCCAGCCATATCCAGAATCCATAGCAATATAATTTTTATCCTTGGAAGGCAAAAAATGTTTTCATTTATGATAATGCATAATCATCCTCTAACTCTATAATCTCAAATGTCAAGCATATATTATTCTCCATTTTCTCTGCTTTCCCCTTACAAATATTTGCCCAAAGGAATATTTTTTGGACTACCTCGGGTTTGATTCCATTAATGCTTTTTAAACCTAAAAATAAATTCACAGTCTGCACTTGGAAATCACCTGCATTTGGTTTAAAATGTAATATAGATGCAAGTTTTTAATATGGAGAGTTGTCATCTCATGGTATGATCTTCAGGAATGAAAAGGGTAAAATGAATGCTGCCTTTTATGTGAAAAAAAATGTTGCCTCAGCTCTACAGGCTGAACTTCTTAGTATATTACTAGCTATACAATTTGCAGCAAAAGGAAATTTAACCCTTTCCGTGGTAGAATCTGATTGCATAAATGCGGTGAGATATGTAATGTCCCCAATGAAAGCACCTTATGATCTTTATAATAGATGCAGAAACATTAAGGACTTTCTTGGTGGGGTTAATTTAGTTCACATTCATAGGGAAAGTAATCTAGTGGCTGATTCAATTGCAAAATTGGGGTATCAGTGAAACCCCAATCATCTGACCAGTAAAATTGAATGGTGCGGTTTTGATTCTAGAACTAAGGGACTGATTCTTATGGATGAAAAGCAAGTGCCAAGTCTGAGAAATGTGAATTTTGATCCTCCATAATCTCTCTTTTCTTCTGAATACTAGAAATGTTCCTAGTTTTTGTTCCCAACTTTCTTTTTTAGTGCTTGTGTACTGCTTTTTTTGCTATGTTCTATTGCAGGATGCAATGAAGGAAGGTTCGCACTTATAGACTCTGGTCCATAGATCTATGACATCTCAAAATAACTTTTTTATATGCTGCAACAAAAATCAGTCTACTTGGCTACGGAAATGATCATAGCTGCAAGCATGGGCGGATGTATGTGGAGGCATGGGGTAACCATGGTTACCCCATGGAAAAAGGGGGGGATTAGTATTTGGTTACCCCATGTAAAAAAATTTACCATTAATATTAAGAATTTTTTTATATATTAGTGGTTACCCCATTGAAAATTTATGGATTCACCCCTGGCTGCAAGAATCCTCTGCATGGAAATATTCATGTTTTTCAAAACCTCTGCTCGCACTTTGTGTATAGTGGTTGCTGATGTTTGAACAATTTTGGATGATTTTGGTTGCACACTTATACTGCAGTTGCTTGCTTTGCTTGGATGTTTTTTTACTGCCTTTGCTTTGCGGCCAAGTTCGACTACAGAATTTCATCTCATCTGACTACTGAGGCAGGAGTTTCTCCCAGTCCTACCATGTCTGGCCATTCATAAATTAACACAAGAGGTGGAGGTTTATGAAATGGAATCACATGGTAGGTTTTCGGAGCATGTCATACTCCTTTTGATATCTACTCTTGTTTCATAAATGTAACCCTTATTTAATCATAGATTAGGCTTGATGTAATGTTTGCTTACGGAATGCATTTTTATTACAAGCCCGGGGAGCCTTAAATATAACCCCAACCTATTTTTATTTATTTTTAAGTCAAACTTCATCCCTCGACAATGCAGCCCTCAGGCAGAACAGACATGCGGAAAGAATATGTGAACATAAATCTCATATCATAACCTTGAGAGTGAGGCAAAGAAAAAGAAAAAAGATGTTCTTGAAGCTATGAATAAGCACATACTTTATGAGGACCATGGTGTACGGATAATAAAGAGAAACAATTACACACGAGTCACTGCAGTGGATCACATAGGAGGCTGTTACGGAAACAAGTTGATCCATTGCATTTAACCTTGTTTACCAACATTTACCATTCCACCCTCTAAGAGCCCTCCATGCTCCTCTAGCCATAATAGCATTGCGTCTTGTATCTGAAGACTGACTACCTTCATTATCATGTATAGAGCTCAGCAATGAAACGGGCACACAAGTAATCATTTCGCTATAACTTGCAAGATTACTGGAACCCACTTGACGTTGCCCATCAATACAATTCAGGAAAAACAAAACTTGCCACCATACATGGAATATATAACAACAACAGTGTTTTTATCTGCGGTTAAATCCAGACATTGGCATTATGTTCCTGGTTTCCTCAACAATCTTATGCAGTGGTAAAAGCAGACACATTCACCAAGTGATTATAGAAGGAATAGTCTCCAATCAAACTCAACAAATTAACATTCTTGCTGTTGAACTTTGCATCTAAAAATCTTAATTTCATCCTCAAATGCACCTGGCGCAAGTGGGCAATATTTCAGGTAATGGGCAGCCAACCAAATTTTTAGCCTATCCCAACATCTATTTGGCTCGTAGTAGCGACCATTGCGCGTCACGCCACGCCATGCTCTATAAGCATCATCAACAGCATCATTCAGATGAAATTCCAAAGGAGTGAATCAAATTTCAGGATTTAGCACACTAGCCAATTTATATTTAAAATAATAAAATTATTATTTATAAAACAAAAATAATAATTTTATTATTTATATAAGAAAATAATATATTAATATTGTATATATTATTTATAGTATAAATTATGGAATGATATTATTTTTATTAAAATAATATTATATTTTTAATATTCGATTCATATACAAGTCGAAAAATAAATTTTGAATATTATTTATATACGTGTGATATTAATTATTTGTCTTAAATTTATTTAAGTTAAAGTATAATATTACTACTTAATTTATTACTATTTATAGTATATAATTTTAAAATAATAGTACTTATATAAAAATAACATATTTATTATAAAATAATATAACTATTATTCAAAGTATAAAGTTAAAAAAATAATACTCCTTATATTGCAGAGGGAGAAAATTCAGATGAAAAAAGGAATAGTAAAAAAGGAAAAAAAGCTAATAAAAAGTGGTGTGATATTTTGAAAATTTGAGTGATGTCAACTGTCAACATTTACCCATAATTAATTAAAATTACATGCCCATTAAAAATTTAAAACATGAACAACCACCAAATCCACTAAATAATGACATAAACAACACAGATTAAACATCAATATCAATTGGATCTGAGCAAATAACTGTTAAAATCATATGATAAAAATGAAACCCGCATGACATCGGAATCAGACACGGCCAAATAAACACTAAACGCAAAAATTTCAACATCGGATTTGAACAACAAAGAAAAAAATAATTAGGGTTTAGGCTAAACAAACCAAGAACACAATTCAGAAATCGGTTTATAAACATGAACATTTGAATCGGCCAGAAAATACTTCAACGCAAAAAGATTTTAACATCAAAATCATTTTATACAACCGGATCTGAGAAGAAAACCATCAAAACTTAATATCTATCAAAAAAAAACACAACAAAATGCATCAAATCTCAGAGAATGAACAAAACCCCAAACATTTAAACTTAGAATTTCAGTTCATGTGAAAATAATTTGTGAATTTGACAAAAACAATCGAGTTCAGAATGCAAAAATCATTTTAAAAAGGGTCATTTTTAGTAAATGTCAGGACTTGCAATTTAAGGTGGACGTCCCAAATAGGAAAGTGTGTAATTTGATCTGGGACTGAGGGAGTACGGCATTTTAAACTAAAAAACGAGTTCATATAAAAATTATAGTTTTATTTAAATTAGACCCAAATACAACTCAAAACTAATATTATAATGTTTATTTACAAATAATTATTATAATGTTATAATTTTCATTTTAAAAATAAATATAAAAGTATAATTCATTTACAATATATAAAATATTTATATAAAATAAAATAAAATAATTGTTATTTATAATATAAAAATAATAAATTGATGGTTTTTACAAGAAAATAATATATATATTAAAATATTACAACTACTATTTTGTATAAATTATAAATAATATTATTTATTATTAAATTTTAGTTTATAAGAAAATTGTTTTTTTATTAATATTCGACCCATGTGCAATTCAAAAAAATTATAATGCTATTTTTTCATAAATGTTATTAATTTTTTTGTCTATAATAGATTTAATTTAAAGTAAAGCAATAAAATTTAATTAATTTATTCTCTGAATGTGTCCTTGAATTATTATTATTATTATTATTTTTCATTGTAGACAGTAAAAAAATTACATGTATTTTATTTTTAAAAAAATCATAATACTATTGAGAGAACATGTTCTCTGAATGCGACTTTTTTTCTTTTTTTTTCATTCTACTGGAAAAAAAGAATAATAATTCTCTTTCGCAAAATTGAAACAAAATTTAAAATGATGAAGACACATTTTCTAAATGCATCCTCTATTTTCCTTTTTTTTTAAATAATACTAATGCGTCTTTCCTATTTGCATTCATGGCACATTACTATAGCATCAAGTCAATAATTTTCTTCTGAATTAGAAATGGAAGATCTTTTACTAACAGTTTTTGCCTATTTACTTTTTCACTGTGTTCAATGATCATGTTTGACCATCAATATCTCTAGTTACATGTAAAATTTCTACATAAAAATTTGATATTTAGAAAATTGATGTAAGATGAATCTAACAACATTTCACATGATGTTTTTAATTAAATATATTAATTTGTATTTAATGTCAAAGTTTATCAAATTTGACTTGAAAAAATAGATAGGCCAAAACTGTGGCACGGAGGGAGTAATTTAATAGCTGTTTTAGTTTCCTTTTCTTGATCAAAGTTATTAGTCAGTGTATATTTCCATAATTTATGCTTCGTATAGATTTTATGGGTTGTTGAAATCAACCTTGATATGCCATTTTACAGCGAGTTGGTCTCAAGCAAAAGAAATGCAAGATGGGATATTAGTGCATCACGATGGAAGCAAAATGATGGTAAAGGTACAAAGCTAAACATCAAATTATTAACTTGATGTTTCACATCCACCAAAAAACCCCTTGCTAAACCTTCTATGACATGGAATCTAACTTGCTTTATCCATCCCAGTATTATTGGCTCCTTAACATTTTCAAAGTCAAATTTAATAAATTTTTAACTACTAATATAAGTTTATATATATATATATGTGATAAAAATATCATATGAGATATTATTAGATTCATCTTAGCATTTATTTTCTACATATCAACTTTTTATGCTGAATAAGTATATGTAGCAAAAGATATTGACAATCAAAGATGATCATTAGAGACCGTGAAAAAGTAAAGAGGTCAAAAGTAATGGGACGGAGGAAGTAATTTTTAAAGTATCATTCAGCGACGAAGGCCATCATTCTGATAGCAACGTTCCTAGAACATGACAGCATCTGATTTGATTCACACCCCGACATGCAACAAACCCCCACACAAAAAAATTAGTCGTCCTCATCTTTGATATTTAACATCAGATTCAGTCTAACTGACCACCTTGTTGATGAGAGTGAGAGCTCAAACTTAATAATGATGTCAATTTTATATTTTGATGTTTAGCTTTGTAATATGACACCAACTGATCATGATTATCTAATCATGACAACATGATTCGTGCTTACTCAAAAAGTAGTGTGGCAACTTTGTAGTACGGAGTGAAACTAAAAACTTGACATTTGAAAGAAAACTTATCATTAATAACATTTCAGTATAACACAAGATAACACAAAATCACTAAAATCCTGAAAGAAAGCATTATGAGAAGATTAATGTATTAAAATCTGCATAGTGATAAAGAGTAAATGTATCCGTGCAGTTGGAAGCACTTCTCCAAAATCAAAACTCAAAAATAAAATAAGTAGCAACCTCTCCAACCATCAAAAGTTTCCGGGAACAAAATCCCTGATTGAGAGAAAAACAATTTCTGGGGTAAGCCCCAACTTTCTCTAAACTTAAGTTATTAAAAAGCAAAATTTCTCCTCCATTTTCATCACCATCTATTAAACTAAATGCACCACACCAGATTCGATTCTTAGGCACCACCGGAACCGTACTTCTTGCCAAAGACGATTAACTGCAGCTTGTCGTATCCAGCCAACACACCAGCACCAGCAACAGCACGGAGAATGTTGGCACCTGCACCCTTGAATAGTGACTTGGCTCCCTCATTCTTCAGAATTTGTTTGAAGGCATCCAAGGAGCTGTTGTACTTCACAGCCTCACCAGATGTCA
>JAULKJ010331162.1:0-10056 GCA_032355405.1 Rubia balearica | reverse complement strand
TTGAGACATTCTCATTATCTTCATTGCTACTTAAACCTGCGGGCTATTTAAGTTTCAATATCCTTTATATTCGTACCTTGCGAGCTAGACATTTATAGAGAAATCTTGTAAGTGTACCCTGCGGGCTAGACGCTTATAAGTCGAGTTGAGTGTACCTTGCAGGCTACACGCTGCGATTCGTGCATTTATTTGAGTTGGGCAAGATCCTCAAATAAATAAAGATCCAATTTTTCGCAATCCAGAGTCTTCGCAAGGAGATTCATATCAGAGGCTATGTGACATTCGAGGATTTTTAATTCTTCAATATCCTTGAGGACATAATTATGTGGATTGGTTTAGAAGAAATATCAATAATATAGTATATTTCACTAATAATGTAACCAAATAATATATAGTTGGATGTAAACCCCGAATCTCTTACATTTAACAAACTCACATATGATAATGTCATTCTCACTGATGTCGTACATCATTCAAATTTCTTTCCATCCACCGTGGAACGATATACGAACTCTTTGCCCCCTAGAATGAAGGGTATTCCAGTCCCTCCCGTCAGGATTGCAGATGAACGTCTTGTCGAGAGGATCAAGGTGATAGGCTTGAAAAGTCTTTGCTAGAATACACTACGAAATATGGTGGGTTATAGAGAAATTTTTCCAAAATATACTCATACTTAAAACATATCAAAATATACTTAGTTTGTATGTTAGAGTTGAAATAACAAGTAGTATACTATTTATTGTTTATCGTTACCTAATGGGTGGCTTGGATCTAAATGTGCAAGATCTAGACGTGCAAAATTATATTCATGTTATTGTTAGATCATGAAATTATCATATGTATGTGTGTGTGTGTGCGCACACGGTGTGTGTACGCCTGCGTGTGACTAATTTGAACATAAATGCTTAAGTAAATTTCATAAAATTCCACTTGCTAGTTTTTCAAATATTTCTTATATGGCTTATGTAGGTCGTATGAGTTTCCAGTTGTTTTGTGAGGTGAACCAATAAAACAGTCATTTGCACGAATTTTCAGTGGAGAATGTTTTTAGGCTAGTTTGAATATATTTTGACCAAAAATTGCACGTGAGGGTCAAAATAGCGGCAATTTTACATGTGAGGATTTTCAATTCTTCAATAGCCTTGACGATATAAACCGGAAATGGATTGAGGAAATTTTGTGAATGCCCTTGTCTTTCCCGCTTCAATTTTTTCATTTTAAAATTTGTTCTTTTGTATTTAGATGGGATGTGGGTAGGATATAGATGGCGGGATACAAGTTGTATTTGACAACACATAAATTGTAGCGGGATATAGATGGGGGGATCTAAATTGTGGATGGATATAGATGGTGGGATCTAATTTGTGGCTGAATATAGATTGCAGGATCTTAATTATGGTGGGAAACAAGTTGAATTTTACGATATATAAATTGTACAGGTATATAGATGGCGGGATCTAAATTGTGCCTGGATTTATAATTTATTTGGCGGTGGCTAAATTGAGGCTGAAAATATAGATTGCGGGATCTAAATTGTATGTGTTCTTACGATGTGTACGCCAGCGTGCAACTATTATAACATAAATGCTTAAGTAAATTTTTTTAAAAAAATCAACTTGCTAGTTTTTCAAAAAATATTTTATATGGCTTGCGATGATGTTTAGTTATCATCGTGACGCATATTTAGGCCGTGCGAGGAGGCCAATTGTTTTGTGAGGTGAACAAATAAACCATTCGTTTAAACAAACTTTTTCAATAGGGAATATTTTTGTGCCAGTTTGAATATAATTTGACCAAAACTTGCATGTGTAGATCTTCCACATTAGGGTCAAGATAGAGGTTATGTGACATTTGAGGATTTTTAATTGTTCAATAGCCTTGAGGACATAATTATGTTGATTGGTTTATAAGAAATTACAATAATATAGTATATTTTACTAATCATGTAACCAAATAATATATAGTTGGATAAAACCTCAAATTTCTTACATTTAAGAAGCTCACATATGATAATGTCATTTTCACTAATGTCTTACATCAAGAAAATTTCTTTCCATCCACCGTGGAATGATAGACGGACTCTTTTCCACCTAGAATGAAGGGTATTCCAGCCCTTTCCGTCAGGATTGCAGATGAACGTCTTGTCGGGAAGATCAAGGTGATAGGATTGAAAATTTTTAGCTGGGTTACACTACGAAATATGCTGGGTTAGAGAGGAAACTTTACAAAATATACTCATATTTAAAATATACCAAAATATACTTAGTACGTATGTAGGGGGTGAAATAACTAGTGTGTTATTTATTGTTTATGATTACCTAATGGGGGGGATCAAATCTAAACGTGCAAGATCTAAGTGTGCAACATTATATTTAAGTTATTGTTAGATTACAAAATTACCATGTATATATATATATGTGTGTGTGTGTGTGTGTGTGTGCATCTGCGTGTGACTAACTTGAACATAAATGCTTAAGTAAATTTCATAAAATTCAACTTGTTAGTTTTTCAAATATTTTTTTATGCGGCTTACAATGATGTTTTATCATTGTGACAAGAATATGTAGGTCGTATGAGTTTCAATTTGTTTTGTGACGTTAACCAATAAAACAGTTGTTCGCACAAACTTTTACGATGGAGAATGTAGATATGCTAGTTTAAATATATTTTGACCAGAACTTGCACGAGTACAAGTTGCACGTGAGGATCAAAATATCGGCTATTTTACAAGTGAGTATTTCAAATTCTTCAATAGCCTTGATGACAAAAACTTGAAATGGATTAAAGAAATTTTGTTTAAGCCCTTACCTTTCCCCGATTCTATTTTTTTATTTTTAAATTTCGTGCTTCTATATTTAGATGAGATATGGGTAGGATATAGATGGCGGGATACAAGTTGTATTTGATGAGGCATAAATTATAGTGAGATATAGATGGTGGTATCTAAATTGTGGCTGAATATAGATGGTGGGATCTAAATTATTGCGGGATAGAAGTTGTATTTGACAAGATATAAATTGTAGCGGGATATAGATGGTGGTATCAAAATTGTGGCAGGACTAATAATTTGCTTTGCCGTAGCTAGATTGAGGCTAAAAATATGGATGGAGGAATCTAAATTGTGGTAGGATATATCTCATCAATGACATGTCAAGGCTTCAATAGCCTCGACTACCTATCGCGACCGCGAATGAATGTCTTGTTGGGAAGATCAAGGTGATAGGCCTGAATAGTTTCAGTTGGAATTCACTACAAAATATGGTAAAGTAAAATTTCCAAAAGATACTCATATTCAAAACATATTTTCTTTGAATGTAACAGATGAAATAACTACTATGTTATCATTTTTTGGCTACACAATGGAGGGCTCGGATCTGGACATGCACAATCTAGACGTGCAAATTTTTACACATGTTATTGTTAGATTATGAAATTATGCTATTAATATATACATTCACGTGACTAACAGATTATAAATTGGTGTATACCTAGCCCATGAGTTAGAGGCTGTTTGCCTTTAGGCCCAGCCCAAGGTTCAGACATGAACCGACAAAGAAGGAATCAAATTAGCCAAAAAACTAAGAAAGGTTGAGCCATGTTCAAGAGGACTCAGCCACAAACCGAGAAAGGGGGAGTCAAGTTCAAGACTCAACCACGAACCGAGATTATAGAAACCACGATGCAACCCACGATTTGACACCGTAGAAATGCAGACCATGCTACATTCAACTATAAATAGAATGGGAGTTTCACTAGCTCAGGTTAGTGACACTAGATTGAGAAATGCCAATTCTCCTTGGGAAGGAACTGAATTGATCGTTGGAGCTCTTTCCCCATAATCACTTCCGATATTATATTCATGTTATTGTTAGATTATGAAATTACCATATGTATATATGTGTGTGTGCGCGAGCATGCGGTGCGTGCACACCTGCGTGTGACTAACTTGAACATAAATGCTAAAGTAAATTTCATAAAATTCAACTTTCTAGTTTTCCAAATATTTTTTATATAGCTTACAATGATGTTTCATCATTGTGACAAGCATGTGTAGGTCATATGTGTTTCCAACTGTTTTGTGAGGCGGACCAATAAAACAGTTGTTTGCACGAACATTTTTTATGGATAATGTTTTTATGCTAGTTTGAATATATTTTGACTAGAACTTGCACGTCTAGATCTTGCAGGTGAGGGTCCAAATAGCGGCTATTTTACTTGTGAGGATTTTCTATTCTTTAATAGCCTTGACGACATAAACTGGAAATGGATTAAAGAAATTTATTTAATCCCTTGCCTTTCCCAATTCTATTTTTTTTTAAATTTCATGCTTGATGGGATATTTGTAGGATATAGAAGGTGGGATACAAGTTGTATTTGACGAGATATAAATTTTAGTAGGTTATATATTGTGGGATCTAAATTTTCCAAAATATACTCATATTCAAAATATATCAAAATATATTTACTTTGTATGCAATGGGTGAAATAACTATTATGTTATTATTGTGTATGGCTACACAATGGGGAGCCTGGATTTAGATATGCACGATCTATACATGCAAATTTATATAAATGTTATTGTAAGATTATAAAATAATCATATAAATATATATATATATATACACACACAAACACATTTGTGTTTGTGCGTACAATGTGTGTGCCTGTGTGTAACTAACAGAACATAAATCGGTGTATACCTATCCCATGAGTTAGAGGCTATTGGCCTTTAGGCCCAGCCGAAGGTTCAGACACCAACCGACAAAGACAGAATCATATCAGCAACAAACCGAGAAAGGTGGAGCCATATCCAAGAGGACTTAGTCATAAATCGAGAAAATGGGAGTCACGTTCAAGACTCGGCTAAGAACTGAGATTATAGCAACCACAATGCAACCCACGATCTGAAATCTTAGAAATGTGGAGCCATATCTACAGTCTACTATAAATACAATTAGAGTAACACTGGCTTAGGTTAGTGACACTAGATTGAGAAATACTAGTTCACCTTAGGAAGGAACTGACTTGATCGTCAGAGCTCTTTCCCCATAATCACTTCCAGGATCTTTCTTGCAGGATCACGTCAGCCAAACGGTGAACATCAGCCATATAGTCTGACTGGGAATACCACATCATTGGCGCCATCAATGGGGACACAATTTTTTTTCTTTTTGAAGTCCTTCATTCCCTTCAAGGTAACAATCGTTTTCACCAGAAGCGAGAGAAGCTAGAACCACCATACATAATAACGAAAGTTGGGAGTAACATAAGTATACATCCCAGTAGAAATCAAGAGTATGTTCCCATGAAATAACTGGAGCATGGAAAAAAAGAAGATACGGAAGATGACCAAGAAGAAGCTAAATCTCCTAATGCAAATCAAGAAAATGAGAGGAGAGCTTTTGCAGATTTTTAAAAAATGAACAGAGTGAATCTGTATTACCAATTCTTAACCACTATAAAACCAAAGTCCCCAAAAATAAACAAAAAAGTACGTCAGAGGCATGAGAGCCTTAATTATGAAGAATATTTATGGGATATAGTGGCAGATGATGTAGATAAGTTACCGTTAGCACCGCACCTTCGCAATTTCAAACTGCCAAAATATTTTAAGCTACCGTTGCATGTAGAAATCTATGATGGGACGACACACCCCAAGGAATTCTTACTGATGTCATACATCAAGAAAATTTCTTTCCATCCACCCTGGAATTATAGAAGAAGTCTTTTCCACCTAGAAAGAAGGGTATTTCATTCCCTTTCTCAGGATTACAGATGTACGTCTTGTCGGAAAGATCAAAGTGATAGGATTGAAAAATTTTAGTTGAAATACAAAAAAAAATATGTCGGGTTATAGAGGAAACTTTGCAAAATATACTCATATTTAAAACATATCAAAATATACTTACTTTGTATGTAAGGGGAGAAATAACTAATGTGATATTTATTTTTTAAGGTTACCTAATGTGGGGCTAGGATCTAAACGTGCAAAAATTTATTTATGTTATTGTCAGATTACGAAATTACCATATGTATATATGTGAGAGTGTGTGTGTGCCAACGTGTGACTAACTTGAACCTAAATACTAAGTAAATTTCATACAATTCAACTTTCTGGTTTTCCAAATATTTTTTACATGGATTACAATGATTTTTTTATCATTGTGACAACCATATATAGGTCGTGTGAGTTTCCAATTGTTTTGTGAGGTGAACCAATAAAACAGTCATTTGCAGAAATTTTTCAATAGAGAATGTTTTTACGCTAGTTTGAATATATTTTGACCTGAACTTGTACGTCTAGATCTCACACGTGAGGGTCAAAATAACGGTTATTTTACATGTGAGGATTTTTAATTCTTCAATAGCCTTGACGACAGAACCTGGAAATGGATTAAATAAATTTTGTTTAAGCACTTGTGTTTTCCGATTCTATTTTTTCTTTTTAAATTGTGCCCTTTTATATTTAGATGGGATGTGGGTAGGATATAGATGGAGGGATACAAGTTTCTTCTTCGGCTCCATGTGTCGGAAGTCTATTGACCACCAATTGGATGTCCTGCAAAAAGAGGTTGTTGTTAAGTTGTGCAAGTTGGAACTGTATATCCCTCTAGCTTTTTTTGATATAATGGTTCACTTGGTTGTTCATTTAATGCAAGATATAAAGATACGTGGCCCAGTTGGTATGCATTGGATGTATCCTTTTGAGCGTCACATGAAAGTATTCAAGGGATATGTGAAGTGTATGAGTCGGTTGGATGCTAGTATTTTTTTAGAGGTATGTTGCTGAAGAAGTAGTTGAATTTTGCTCTAGTTATTTTGAGGAATGTGTTAGTTTTGGAGTGCCAAAGAATCGACATGTTGGATAGCGGGTGGGTAAACTGTGGTCTAGGGGAATGTTATTTACTCCATTGCATAGAGACTTGATGAAAGTTCATTTATATGTTTTGAGGAATTGTAGGGAGACCATAGATTACATGATTGAACACCTTAATTTGATCACAGAGGTTCATACCACGTGGCCCCCCAATAAATTTTAGTTAGAGCATAATGAAACATTTGTGAATTGGTTTTATGATCGATGCAATGTCGCTGATCAGTATGCTAAAAAACTTTGAGCATTTACAAGGAAGCCTAATTGCAGAGTATTGATGTATTCTGGATATAACATGAACGGTTTCTGTTTTACTACTAGGGACCAAGATTCAAGGAGTACTGCACAAAACAGTGGGGTTTATGTTGAGTCTGAAACAATGTGGCAAGCAAGTAGGAAAGACAACAAACTGATCCTCTCAATGATGGCGTTTTGTAGTGTTATTGATGATATTTGGGAGATTGACTACAGAGAATTCAAAATTCTGATTTTCAAGTGCATATGGTTTGACAACACAACTGAAGTTTGAACTGATGATCCAATGGGTTTTACCATTGTTGGCTAGTTGACAAGAGTCGTGAAGCCTAAGAAAATGATCAGTTTGTTTTGGCCGACCAAGCAAGGAAAATAGAGTATGTAACTTACAAAGTTAGCGAATGTCAGCACTTAGTCAGTTAGCGTTCTACATGCACCGCTCGATTAACTATAATTGTACTATGTAAGTAACGGTCGGTCAAACACTAGTCAACATACTTATGAACATACAGTAGTGACGTACATACCAAACCAAACATTCAAACCTTAGTTGTAACTTAACTTATTATGCATTCTATGTGCACTGGTTGACTAACTGTAAACGTAACTGTTGGTCAAACACTAGTCAACATACAGATTCACCAACACTAATATATGACATACTAAACCAAACAGTTAAACCTTAGTCATACCCTTAACTGGTTAGTCATTCTATGTTCACCAGTTGACCGACTGTAGACGTACTATACTAGTAACGGTCGGTCAAACACTAGTGAATGTACAAATGCACCTACACTAGTGAGGGACATAGCAAATCAAAGAGTTAAACGTAAGTCGACAAATAATTGGTTAGGCATTCTATGTGCACCGGTCGAGTGAGTGTAGACATACTATACAACTAACAGTTGGTCAAACACTAGTCAGCATACATATTCATCTACACTAATATATGACATACTAAACCAAAGAGTTAAACCTTATTCGACCTTTAACTGGTTAGGCATTCTATGTGCACCGGACAACTGACTGTAGACGTACTGTACAACTGACGGTTGATCAGACACTAGTCTGCAAAGATTTTTTTTGATTTGACTTGTACTAATTCATGGTCAACTCTTAATTCTTTCGCCATTCTTTTGCCTATATATAACATTCTACATATATATATATAACTCACTAAGCAAAATCCAAAGAAATCATGTGATCAATGGTATAACTATTTTGTAAGGAGTGAAATTTGAATTTTCAAAATGTTTATTGAATATGGTATGTATTCATATAAATATAAATAGAGAAAGTATATCTTTTCTTGTATATTTAAAATATAAGTTATTCTGGAGATTCCATCCAAGTAATTTTGGATAAATTAATTGAGATATTTTGTACATCTTCTTTCCCTCTACAATGAAGACTAACATATCTACTTTACCTCCACATTTTTTTTCCAAAGACACATTTCTTCCCTCCCAATTTTAGCCTTGGCTGGGAATCCCTAGCTGATTTCCTCTCAATTTTTCACTTCTTCTCCTCCCACTTTTTCTCAAATTTCGCTCGTTCTCTTCCCACTTTTCCCAAATCCCACTCCTCCCAATTTTTCTCCTTCTCCATGGTAGATCTCGCACACAATGGTCATCCATGTTTCTGAATTTTCTCCCTTCCTAGTCTCCTTCCCCTGTTTCCCATCCTTCTACCATTTTTCTAGAATTTTCTCCCACCCTCGCACACCTCCTTCTCGAATTTTTCTAAAGTTTCTCCCTATCTAGCCTCCTTCCCATTGTATATAAATTCTTCCACTACAATATGCCTTCTTCGTTTGGCCGAGGACAAAAAAGGTTAGAAGTGTAATTATTGTGTGTATGCCAATTGTATTTTTACTATAGTAGGGAGACTGGAATTTGTTGCTTTGCTTTCAGTGTTCATTTTCTAACCGTAATCATTTTCATACATTTTATGGCACCATAATCTATCACTGTGTTCATTTCCATACCTTTAATGTTGTTATGTGCATTTCATCGTGTTGTAAGTTTTATACTCAGAACAATTTCTTTAGTGGCTTGCAGTTACTTGTTATGGATGACTGTATTAGAGTATGTGGACTACTTTTCTTTGTACGCAGGTCGCGTGAACCGTGCATAATTATGTTATCAAAATTGTAGCCATTTGGTATGAGAATTCATTGCTTGGATTACAAGGTTCGATTTTCTATGCGTTTTGGTTTGGATAGAGTAGCTAACTATAATATTGCTTGGTGTTCACAGAGCTCGGTACTTCAGTTTGTAAATGCTACATATTGCCTACATCCTTGGTTCAGCTAAGTGCATAGGGAGGTGGAATTTTGTTTTTATGTGTGTGGCTTATTAGATCCTGTTAATTGTCAACACTCCCTCCATTTTTTCATTCGATTTTGTACCCATGTGTTGCCTTTATCCATTCATATAAGTGTGTTATTTGGTTGACTTCATTTGCGGGAATTTTGTATGTGTTAACCTATGATTCCTTCCTTTCGTTTATTCATACAAGGGCCCAATTGCATTGATTGGAGAAGGCAAAGAAGAAATTGGTTCTCGAAAACATAGGTCATATTAATGACGTTGAGAAGAATTGTGTCTCCCCAGTTAAAGAATATGACAATGAGGACATTCATAATGATATTTTGGATGATACATCTAGCTCAAAAAAATTAAAAGATGAACAAGGAGTAAATTAGACAGAGGACATGGGGAAGAATTTAGAAAAGTTTGAGATTAAAGAGTATTGCAAGCGTAGAGGTACATCCACGTGCAAGTCAGTCTTACTAGAAAAAGCAAAAGAAACCCTTACAAATATTCTTCAATAAATCCTTTGAACCTGATGATACCTGGGCCATAACTCTTCGAGGCCCGCGAGCTTCGAGCTTAGGGTATTGTCTAAAGTTCAACTCGAAGCCC
>JAULKJ010331154.1:0-10056 GCA_032355405.1 Rubia balearica | reverse complement strand
AGCTCTCATCTTTATCTGCCATAAACTAAAGTTGTTCCTCCTAGTAAACTTGTCTTTCTTCACGTTCAGCGCATCCATCTTTCTCCCCGATCAGATCTGAGATTCGACCATCCCGGATTCGACCAAACTCATATCTGATAAACCCAAAATCCGATAGACCCACCACGAATCTAACCAGGGGCTCTGATACCAGTTTTTTGTGTGGAATACCCAAGAAAGAACAAGCAAAGAAAATAAAGCGAAAGACAAAACACTAAGAATTTACATGGCTCACCAATTGGCTACATCCACGGCCGACCAAGATCGGATTCTACTAGAGAGAAAAGGCCAGAATGACAGATTTCTTACTCTCTGCCAATCCTATCTCTTAGAGTTACAATAAAAAGATGAGGCACTATATATAGCCTTCTCCACCTTAAACCCTAATGGATTTGGGCCTAGGCCCAAACCAGAACATAAGACAGAATGCCAATAACAGCCAAAACAGAGGACCTGCTATACCGTCGGGCTGGGGCCATCTTCACCCCCGGACCCCCGACTTGCTGATCGGGCAGCAAGATCCCCCGTACTAACCTGTTGAAGCAGCTAATACGTATTCAAGGCATACCAACAGTATATATATGAACTAAAAAGAATTACAAAGACGTCTTCTTAAATTTAGGATAGTATGATGAATATCACCAATTGAATATCTATTTATATGAGATATTTGATAGTTTGAGAAATAGACACTATTTGAGAGCCTTCTATTAAAGACGGCATTGTAAGGTGATTTTAGAAAATTTGTCTACAACCATCTTTAAAAAATTCTACCGAACTTGGAAGTTCTAATTCTAAACTCGCCTTTGAAATTAAAGGCGGTTAATACACAATGGAAAGATGTTTTAGAATAACCGCCTTTACTTAGGCCTTATTGAAGGCGGTTTAGTGTAGAACCACCTTTAATTATCCCTAATTAAAGGCATTTAGGCATAATCGCCTTTAAAGACATGCATTTTCGAGTTTGGAATATGGATCAGAGGGCACTTCCGAACTCATAAAGGGCCGATAGTCCCATGCACAAAGAGCGGAATTTTTTTCGAGTTCAGACTATGTTCAGGTCTTATTTCCGTACTCGGAAAATTTTCTAGTGGGTATAAAAAAATTCAAAAAAACCATTTTCGAGTTGGGAAATGGTGCAGCACATTAAAAAAATGCATCCCTCACATTTATTGCTCATAACCCTAAAATTTTGAAGAATAAAATCCATTTTTCTCGCCCTTTCATGACATAGTGATTTTATACTTTCAATTGCATCAATTTCCATCGGAGAAGGTCAGGTTTATCCAAATTAGATACTTGAAAATCTTGAATTAATATTAAGGGTGATATATTTTCTTTTTATATATACACATGTATATTTATAAACATACATATATTTATGTATACATGTATATATAGATATATATATATATACAAATGTATATATATGTTTAGTATATATATACATGCCATTGGTTGAATCATTTATTTTGCTAGCGTTTGAAGATGCTTCCAAAAGAGGTTCGGTACGAGCATAATGCCATGTAAGGATTGTAGAAATGATGTGTTTTTAGTGAGGAATAAGTTGTGGGAACATCTCATAATGAGGGGTTTCCAAACAAGCTACACTCATTGGGTATGGCATGGGGAAGTTGGGGATGTCTCTCATACGATTGAAGTAAAAAAAAACGATGGGGAGATGAATTAGATTGCAACATGGAGTTGGATGAGATGATGGAAATATTTAAAGGGAGTTCAAAGGTAAACCAGAATCATTACAGGCTTTGATTGACGACAATGAGATGCCTTTATATAATGGTTCGAAACACTCGGTCTTGAATGCAACTTTGCGGATGATGAACTTGAAGGCTAATTTGGATGGACTAACAAGTCGATGACCAAGGCTCTTGAGTAGTTTAGGGATTTTCTTCCCAAAGGTAATCTAATGCCTAATAGGTTGTATGCGATGAAAAAAATTCTATGCCTAATGGGATTGGAATTGCAAAAAAATCCATACATGCCCAAACAATTGTATGTTATATAGGGGGAGCAGATAATGATCTAGAAAGTTATCGGGTATTTGACAAATCTCGATACAAGTTGAAGATAGGTGGGAGTTCTGTGGGTGCGGAAGTTTCATCAAAATCAAAGAAAAAGACACCAACAAAAAAGCTATGGTACCTCCATATCATTCCTAGTTTGAAGAAACCAATGCGAGTAGGGAAGATGCTGAGGTGTTATGTGGGCACGCAGATAGGGTCCAATTGGAGGATGATGCGTTAAGACATACTTTCGACGGCGAGCATTGGAAGAAAGTCGATGTTCTATACCCCGAGTTTTGCAATGAGTCCCGGCATTTGAGGTTAGACTTATGTTCAGAAGGTATGAATCCTTTTGGTAATATGATTAGCACACATAGCTCTTGGCCTGTTATGTTGGTCATTTACAACCTTCCGTTTTGGGTGACCATGAAACATAAATATATGTTAATGTCTTTGATGATATCTAGCCTAAAGAAACAGTGTAACGATATTGATGTGTACCTTTCTCCTTGGTGGATTATCTGTTGACTCTGTTTAAAGATGGCGTTAGAACGTATGCTGGTTTGGTTGAAGATTTCTTCACTTTGAAAGCTATTTTATTTGTACAATCAATGATTTTCCCGCATATGGTATTTTGTCTGGGTATTCTTTGAAAACCACTTTGCTTGTCCAATCTGTGAGAGGGATACATATTTTTGTCAATAGAAATACGGTTGTAAAATCGTTTATCAGCGGAACAAGAGGTTTCTTTCGGAGGGGCACCCATGGCGTTTGGCAAAGAAGTGGTTCAATGGGAAAGTGGAGGGTAGGGCAGCACCAGTTCTACTAACCGGTACACAAAATTTTGAAAGTTTTAAGCATTTTACCAGTGAATTTGGGAAGATGAAAGAAAGAGCTTCTGCAGATAGGAGTTGGAAGCAATACTCAATTTTTTCAAGGTACCTTACTTGGAGAATTTAGATGTTAGAAACTGTCTTGATGTTATGCACATAGAGAAAAATGTTTGTGATTCTTTGGTTGGGATGTTGTTAAATACCCCAGGGAAAACAATGGACGAGTTGAAGTCTAGGATTGATTTGGCTAAGATGGGAATTCAAAAGAATTTAGAGCTAGTGAATATGGCTGATGATTGTTATTTTCCCTCTGCTCGCTATTCCATGTCGCAGACAGAGAAGAAATATTTTTACGAGACACTCAATAGTGTGAAGGTACCGGGTGTGTGCTCTTCCAACATTAGTACTAGTGTAAGTTGAGGAGTTGAAGTTGGTTGGGATGAAATCGCACGATTTCCACAACCTAATATATAGGCTGGATACCATTGCTATCCGATCTTCATTTCCTTCCCATGTAAGATTGTGCATTACAAATCTTTTTTTGTTCTTCAAGTCCATTCGTTGTAAAAACATTAGCATTTCAAAGTTGAATAGATTGCAAGTAATGATTGTTGAAGTATTGTGTCAGATGGAAATGTATTTTCCTCCCTCATTCTTTGCCATTATGGTCCATTTGATCATCCATATTGTGATGGAGATAAGGTTATGTGGTCCGGTATTTCTAAGGTGGATGTACTCGTTTGTAAGGTATGTGAAAATATTCAAGAACTTTGTCAAGAACCAGTACAGACCGGATGCAATTATCATGCAGAAGCACGTACAGAAGAAACCATAGAGTTTTGCACTGAGTGTATGAAGGAAGTTGAATATGTTGGTGTTCCAATTGGTAGATATGATGGGAGGTTAGAAGGCGTAGGTGTTAGACAGAGGAAACTCAATAGTTCAAGTGTGGAAGATTTATTTTCTGCCCATCTCTATATTCTGTGCAACTATGAAGATGTGGTTCCCCACATAGAGATTCATATGGATGCCATAAGAGTGGGGAACCTAAATTTGAACGAAGCTTGAGTCCTCCAAGTACACACTAGGAATTTTGCTACATGTTTGAGGGATCACGTAGTTGTCGGTGATCATCCTTCGAAAGTTAAACTGTTGGTGCGGAGACCACTGGGAACTAATTTCGTATGGTGGATATGACATCAATGGTTTCACGTTTGCCACGAAATCAGCGGATGGCAAATGGTGTATCTTAGAACAGTGGAGTTTCCCTAGTATCCGAAGCATTACATATTGGTAGTGGGATTTGAGACCGTCTAATGTAATCCCAACAGTGTTATTTTTGGAATGATTACAGATATTTGGGAGCCCAACTATGTGACTATGTGGGTCCCTGTCTTTAAATGTTAGTGGGTGGATATTAACATGGGCCAGTCCACTAAGGAAATAGGCTTCACCCTCGTCGATAGAAGTTAATTTGGTTGGAAGGATGATCCATTCATAGTGGCGTCCCAAGAGTGTTAGGTTTTTTATGTTAGGGATTCCGTTGATCCTAGGTGGGAGATTGTTGTCAAAGGGCAACGTGCTTTTGTCGAAGAAAAAAAATCAGGGGAAGTTGCTGGATTCAAGCAACACACTCCGAGTGGTGTATTTGATGATGTGAATTTTCTACCAGAAGATGAACGGAGGCTGCATATGTTTCTTGGCCTCAGTAATCACGATGAAGTAACGTGGGTCAATTTTAGATGGAAGATAAATCGTAGGAAAATAAAATCAAAGAAGGTTTTGAGGAAAAATAAGTGGAAGTAGTATCGTACAGTTTGTCGTAAGTCATTACATTCATTTTTGTACACTAAAGTTGTCATATGTGTCTTGATTGAACTTGCTTTTGTCGAAAAAATTTATTTTATAGTCAATCACAACCAAGACCATTTAAAAAAAATCCATAATAAGAATACAAATAAAACAGTTTCATGATAACCATCCTAATATGAAAACCACTCGAAAATCAAAACAGTGTCATGAAAATAATTAACAACCTGTAAACTTGTTCTAACAATCCGAATATATAAAGTCAACCATAAATCACATAAGTCATCCATAAAATCATGCTTCATCATCTTCAATGTTGCAGAGGAAGTCGATCGGTCGAGTTGAGAATGAGAGGTTGACGCCAGGTGGCGCTTATACGCTCTTTGAGATATTTCTAGAAACCAATATTTGTCTTCACTGCGCTGAATTCCTTCCGTATCCATTTATAGCAATCCTTGAAACCTTTGAAATAAGCCTTCTCCGAACTTACACAAGATGAAGAACGGACATTCAAAAAATATATTGACGACCTCTCAATTGCATATAGAAATTAATAAAACTAAATTGTCAGTAACCATCTTCAATTCGTGGCCTCTTATTGGCCTCTGATGTGTCGATTGTCTTATAAAACCATTTTCGACCCCACAATACCCAACCCTTCTTCTAAAAAAAAGTCTTGTCAAAATACTTTGGGGATTTTTTAACCCCCTCTAATTGACAATCCCTCGACTTCCTTCAATATGGATGTAATCAAGTTCCCATATGGAAGGCTCTTGATCAATCTCTTTGAGCTGGCGACATGTAACATATGCCTAAAAATTGCTTCCCCTAGGTTGATCCTCCTACCCTCAATTATGTAATAGAATAGCATGAGTGTGGGACAGTTAGCCTTGGTTAATTGTCTGCCCGATGAAACCAAACACCTTGCAATGATCTCATAACTAATACGTTGGTCAATAGGCAAAATAGTGAGATCAAAAGTTTTTGCCTTTCCCAATTTCACCTTGTCACGTAGGAAATACCCCACACTACAATCAACCGGATCAACAAAGGGGTAATCTACATTTAAAGTCCATTTCTCCCTATGGTAGACATCGTTTAAAGGACTCTGTACATCCTTTGGAAAAACACTTTCCTGGTTCAAATAAGGGCATTCTAACAAATTATTAATAGTCCATGGGATAACTTGGATGTCAATCCCACCCACTCTAGTATCGTAGTCCTCATTTGCTATTTCACGCATATTTGTATAAAATTGACAAGTCAAGTCAAAGTATGCGCTTTTGTAACACGAAAGCAACCTCTCAACATGTTGTTCACTAAATTTTGAGTAGGGATCGGCTAATCCTATAGCTAGGTATTCACTAAAGTCCACAATATAAAAATCAAGCAGTTTCCCCTTATCACGCAAAGCCTCATATTGAGTTTGGGTGGATTGTGAGACAAACCTTGTTTCATCGATGTGGGTTGTGTGACTGGTTGATCGATACCTTGCCATTCTACAGCTTTCTCCTCCTCTGGCCATGAATCTTATGGTATTTTATCGAAATTGGAGGGTTTTGTCTCGTTTCCAAGTTCGTAAAGCGGAGGCTAGGGTTTATGATTTGGGGATTGTGATGAAAATGATTGTTTGCCCTGTTTTTTTATATACCAACCGAATTTCGAGTTTAAAAAGGTCAATTGGTGTCTTAGTAAAATAGAGCCAAAAATTTTCAGAGTTCGAAGCATTTAAAACCAAAATCTTAATGCTCACTTCGTCGGACTTGAGAGGGGGAAAAAAGTCACCAGACGCAGGAAATACAATTTTCGAGTTTGAAACCTTATTGTGCACTTTTAGTCAAATGGAGTCAAACTGTTCCCAAACTCGTAAGCTTTTCCGTTCCAAAAATCAAAATATAGGACAACCTTACGAGCTCGGAAGCTTGTTCGATCTTTTGGTCATTTTTGTTAAGCTACTCAAACTGATTGTAAAAATGTATACTTGTTAGGGGCATAATCCTTTCATAAAAATTCATGAAATCAAGTGTGACATGATCAAATATTATAAAAAAAAGAGCAAATAAATATGAATAAAATGATTCTTACAAAAAAAGATGAAATCCAACAATTCATACAAAGATTCAATATCCATCAATCTTGAACAAACTTAAAATACAAATCCATCTAGCACATTATGATTGATTCTCCAAATACCTAAATTCCAACTATTACCCAAATCCATCTAGCACATCCGCCTCCTCTACCACTCCTTGTGTTTGGCGCTCCGCCCCCACTTCAGCTCCGAGAGTTTGGTCTCCACCAACGGCAGCATTTGCTTGATCCCCGGCTACATCACCATCATTCTCCTCCTCGGAGAATATTGGCTCAAAGTTTGGTGGCTCCTCGTCTTCACTAAATTCTAGGTTAAGGCCATGGGATTCCATGAATGTCACATAGTGTGAATGAGCTCGGGTCAACATCTAGTGAGTCTCAATCACGTCCGCGCGAAAATAGTTAAAATATTTGGAAAGCCTTGCCTTCCATCCATCCTAGGATCCTATCAATTAACCACAATTAAAAAAATTACAATTTGGTTCAAAGTTATTCTATACTGTAATTAATAAAATATTTATGTATATACTTATGGGAGCTCAAAGCCTCAACACTATCTAGGGTTGCATCGCTAGCCTTCTTAGCATTGTTAGCTATTTGACCGAGTAGTGGCCCGTACTCCCACTTATCGTGTTAGCATAGTCTTAGTTGTTTGTGTTGTAACCACCCCTTATCATAGTACTTCATATGGAGAGGCCTATCTTGGGGCCGCACTACTGCCGTCTTCAGCATAGCTGTGATTAGACCACCGTACAGAACGTCCTTTTTCTTCGTGTTTGCATCTTTTAGTATGAATGAAAGTATGGTGTACCCGAAGTTTATCTTAACCCCCTCAATAACATAGTATAACAACACTAGGTTCGCAATAGTTGGCTCGCAAGTGTGGCCACCCGTCGGCAACACTTTCAGAAATATCCACTCATAAATGAGACGCTGCTCAACGGTCAACACCGTAATGTCATAGCGTTCCACTTGACCCGCGGTAGCCTCTACTTTCTTAAAATATTTCTTTGAATTCGCAAATAGACATAGTGGGGTTGCCTCAGTTATGGAGGGCCAAGATTGTGTGTGGTATATTTTTAGGGGACCATTGGGATCATTGGGTCTCAATTTTGTAGGTTAGGTGTATGAACAACCTATGGCATCATTAATTGTGTACGTGGTCACGGAAACATATTTCCCGTTAACCCTTGTAATATCATGATTGTTCTTAGATTTCCCCAAATTGGTGTAAAATTGTAAAAATTCATCAACATGTACGGCCTCATTCATACGTGCCATATTCTCTAAATGTTGAATTTTAAATTAGGCAAGCAGATAATCAAGACCTAAAGCTTCAACCTCACTACCTAATATAGCTTTCGAATTTATAACCTTTATCTTCGAGAAATAAACCTACCTCTGCTCAGCATTGTCATTGAAGAATTTTGGTGATGGATTAATCTCTGTGAACGGATGATGACTCCGGACGCTTGCCCTTGACTTATGCATCGAGCTTCTATGACTCACTATCAATTTGTTGGGTGTGTGAGAAATATGGATGAAATTTGATTATAGGGTTTGTGAATTGAGAGTTTGATTTGGGAGGAATGTTTGGGGATTTCTAAATCTGCCCCTTATAAGACCCATTTTTTAGTAATAATACCTCTTCCGATCTTAGAAGTGGTTCTTACCTTCATTTTCAAAGGGGTGACATGTTTACAAGTTCGAAAATAGTTTTAGACGCAAAAAATAAAAAGGTCAAAGGGGGATTTCACAAAGGGCATTCAATACCCATTTTGAAACCACCGCGAATTTCCCCCCTTTTTTTCACCACCAAAAATCTCTATTCAATTGCCTCTCATCACCAGTCTAACATTTGATAAACTCTTGGTTTGAGGTATGTGTTAATCAATTATTTCATCTTTTTCTCTCTTCCATTCCAATTTCTATACTCATTTTTTGGATTTCTCATAAAATTTGTATGAATGAGGATTTCATGTCATTTGTTTGAAAAAAAAAGGATACTCCTCTCTTTGTTTGTGAGTTAGTGTTAGGGTTTGGAAATTTTTTTTGGAAATAGAAGGAAAAACATAGTTTGCCTACAAGGGTTTGTGATTGTTTTTGGATTTTTCATGTGTGGGCTTTGTTTATCCATTCAAATTGTGTATTATGTTAGGGTTTTGATTTTTCATGGTGGTGGATGAGGAAATGTTATATTTCAATAGAAATCCTAGGTTTAGTTCTTGGTTTTTTGCTTGACACAGGTAAATGTTAGATAAAATGAAAGGTAAATTTCAAGTGTTTCTTATTAGGATTATTGCTTAATATTATTGATTACATTTTAAGAGAATATATTTTAAATAATTTTTTAAATGAAATGTTTGCTATATTATTTGTTTGGTATTTTGTTTGTCAACGTAGCATAGAAAATGTCTAGGAAAAGAACTCGTGATGAAGTATCACAATCATAAAATGGAAATACCCCAGTACTAGACCAAGATTTGGATGAGGATGAAGGATCGAAAGGTGTAGGAATAACACGAACTCATTGTAGAGCTTTAGAATGTACAATGGCTGTGAAGGAGTTAACACCATTGATATTCAACAACTTGGGAAAGTGTTTGTTGGCCCAACGTGCTAAATGGTCAAGTTGGGTCGCAAAGGTTGATAGGACGAGGGTAGACATTTGCTACGATAGTTGGCATGATGTCCCAAATGACCACAAGGACACTTTATGGATGGAGTGCAAGGTAGCATTAGTGAGGAGTTATTTCCCATATTTCTACTTTAACTTAATGTTTAAATTAACTCCCCATGGTTAACTCTATGTTGTTGAATAACCTCATAGAGATCATTTGACATAGAAGCATCGAACATTGGGTTATTTGCGGAAGAAGGCTATGTTGATGATGTCTAAGAGTTGGCGTGAACATAAATACTCTTTGTCAAAGGACTACTTTTTTAGCGATAAGAGAGGTGATAGTCTGTGGCTCACTTACAATCACATTGAACTGGAGAGTTGGGAGATCCATAGGAGAAGTACCTTTCAAAATAGCCTTAACGTTAGTAGAAATTAATGTATATTTTTTAGAGTGTTTGGGTTCACATGTCTATAGTCATGACATGGCACTCTAAGGTTTTTAATGTCTATTTTTTGACTGGAATGTTTTTCATTGGTCTCGCGAAGTAGTTTTGATTTGCCGGAGGGATGTCTCCAAGGAGGGAGGAGGAGAGTAGGAAGGAGTAGAAGGTGTTTTGAGTTTGGGGGGGGGGGGGGG
>JAULKJ010331132.1:0-10057 GCA_032355405.1 Rubia balearica | reverse complement strand
TCACATACGGGAAACCGATGGGGAAGATTACTGTAGATTCTTTCTACAAAATGGCTCCTGATAATGTTGGTCCATTGTTGGAATCTAGAGTCGCTACATTAGAGGTTGGTTTCCAAAGTCTTCTGACGGAATCCAAGTATCAAAGGTCATGGTGTGATCATATTGGCAAGGTTTTTGAGTGTTAGTTTTTGGATGCAATGAAAGTTGTTGGACCATTCCCTTCATTCTCGGACCCAACCGTTGAGAATTGCAACATGGGGATCTGCTCAAAAGATGCACGAATTTTAGATGAAGAGCCGTTCGCTAGATATTGTTCATAATTTTCTTTGTTAAGTTCGTAAACTATGTTTTTTTAAGTTTTTCATTTTATCGGACGTTCAAAACAAGTATTTGTTATTTTGATGACACAATTTTATTATTATCCAAGGAATCTACCTTCAGCAAGTTTTTGTTTTGAATTTATAATGGTAAGAAAATATGATTTCCTTTCACTAAGTCAACACTGCATTCCATCGTTTACTCTACAACATGTACCACAGCTTTATAATTGTACCCATAAAAAATTTCAAACCTATAAAATATATTTACTCAGGCTATGATAACAAAATTCAAGTGTTTCGGATCTGCAATGGATAAGGTTTTCACCAACTTTGTGTTCCATTCACCCAACCATGTCCAAATCAATTTTTTGTGGTGACACATTACCCAATTTCAATATGGAATTTCCAATTTTGCGTTCCAACAATTCCAAGATTCTTGGAGGGAGATAAGTGCAAAGGGCAAAATCTTAACACATGGTGTCCAAACGACAACCTGATCGGATATAATGGTACGTTATGAAACCAAGAATTATAGTGCATGGTAATATCAAAAAATAATTTAATATATTGTGGGAAAACTTAAGAACAATGCTTCCCGTTTAGACTTACTAGTTTCTAAGTAACAAAAAGTAAGATACTCTAAAATATGTACTTGTGCTTTATTACATTTCATGAAAACATCATTTTATATTAAAACCCTTATAGTAACCCAAGAATTTTCAATTCAGTACAACATCGGTTTACAAACCGCTGCTAATACAAAAATTTAAATTCCCTTCCAAAATTGATTGGGCTGAAAAATTAAACAGCCTTGTCAATTTCTGGCACTGGTATTTACTTTAATGGCACCGGTTCTTAAAAACGTGCTATGATAGCTGCCAACCAGATTATGTGGCACTGTTAAGCAGCCTTGAGCAGTTGCCCGAGCATTCATCAACATCGGTTTTTCTTACCCACTAGTGGTATATGAACCGGTGTTGTGGAGTTAGAAAATATTTTTAAAATTTTCTCTCGGGTTGGGTGGAAAAATTATTTTATGCAGCCCCACACAGCTGCTTAACTAGTTTCTAGAATCGGTTTTGTTATCACTCAGCACCGGTTTAATCGGTGTTGTATACTTAGAATATATTTTCAAACTTTGCTCTTGGGTTGGACTTAAAAAAATATTTTATGCACCCTCACACAACAAACTAACCAAATTTTAGCACCATTTTTTTAGCACCGGTATTTATAGCGGTGCTATGTACTTAGACTGTTTCAAACTATGTTAGAAGCTTGTAAAGTTTATCAGCACTGGTTCTATGGACAATATACTGGTGCTGACTTTACGGGTATAAAACTGGACCGATTACTTTCTTCCCCATAACCGTCATATTTTTCTATTAACTCCCACGAAAACTACCGTTTCTCCATGTTCCATCTTCACATTCTCCTCCATATATTCCTCCATTAACCACCACAACCTTCCATGTTCAATCACGCATTATATAAGAACCCAAGAAAGCCCCATTTCGGTATCGGACGAACATGCTTCTAAATTTTTTTACTCAACACCAACGAAGTGATGTTGACTAGGTTTCTGTCCAAAATCTTGAGAGGTACGTGAAGATTCCAACAAATTTTGTATGGGAAAAACCCTAACATGCATAACATTGAGTGAAATTTGTGTCACATTCTATGTGTTCCGATGAAATGTTTCAATGAAGCTTTCTTAGTGTTATATTGTGTTTGGGTTGTTTATTATTTGATGTTTAGCAGTGATTGTTTTGACCATGTGTGTGACATATTGCTTCGCTCATGTGATGTTGAAGTGTGATGTTCAATGGTATGTTCTAAAATGTGTGACATGTACACTAGGTGTGTGTAGTTTCAAGTTTTCATTGTACGGTGCATCACATATGGTTTATGGCGTGATGTTGTAGTGTGATGTTAATTGGAATGTTGTTTTGGAATGTTTATTATTATGTTGATTGGTGGGTTGTATTGCACTGTTGATTGCTATGTTGTATTACCATGTTTATTGGTATTGTGATGTTACGATGTTGATTGTATTTCAAATTATATGTAGATGCCTCCTAAAAAAAGGTGGCTGGAAAGAGGAAGAAGGCTTTCCCTCTACCAAAACAGAAGATGGTGAAAAATGAAGAAATTACTCCTGAAGGCAAGAAAGAGAAGGTTCCACCGGTGGTACCCATCAAGATAAAATTTGAGGAAGATGCAACGAATCAAATGGGTGCCCCCAAGGGGAAAGTTCCATAAGAGATCGATGGTGATAGCAAGGACAACCCACTTCGTAATCTGAGGAATGATGAACTTTCGAAGGTAGGCAGAAGTCAAGGGAAGGCATTTGACAAAAAGAAAATGGAACTCTAGAGTTGGGTCTAGGGAGGAAATTTTGATAAGAGCGACCAGGAAAAAGGATCACCTGGGTTGATGCAGAGGAACCCAATCCTGACTGCCAATAGCTGTTGCTATCCCAGGCATATCAAGAAGCAAGTGTGGCAGCAACTCTTCGTCCCAAAAGAAGGTGGCCAAGAAACCTTCCATTGATCAGCCGGTTTTGAAAGTGATGGTCTCATACCTCAAGCATTTCGTCAAGAGTATTGATACATCTGGGGTGTAAATACTCCCAAAGGCCTAACGGACCCTAAGAGCTTCGTCGAGAATGCTATGTTTGGAGATATATACACCGGTTTCAGTGGCTCGGGCCAAGATCCGCCCAACGATGGTGAAGGAGATGAAGATGTAAATATGCTTTACACTTAAAAAGTTCATACAACTTGAAATTTTCTTTTGGTCAAGTTTCAGATAAACTCTATTTCAGACTAACTAAACTCCCAACATTTTGAATAGGATGGTGAGTTGGTCACCTTGTACATCAAGGGCGTTCAAGAAGAGAGGATAAGGGTTACAAAAGCTTAGCTCTAAAATCAAGGTGATATGAATTTCTTTGCGAAAACTATGGATTGCAAAATTTAGATCTTTGACAAAATGAAGGATCTCGTAAAACACTAACATACCACACAAAATTCAAGAGTCTAGCCCCGGGGTACTCTCAGTCTCGACTTTCTCACTAACTATCCTGCAGTATTATTTCACAAGGATATTGATACTTAATTAACATGCAAGATAAAGAAACAATGAAGACAGCTCGCAAGCTCATAGAATGATCTCAAAATTTTGAATATGTGATTGATAAAAGGTGTAAAACTATGTCGATCGCCTCCCCTATTTACAGGGCATAATTCAGCCAGTACAAATAGAAATTGAAAAGAATTATGGAAGATTTAATAAGCTAAAACCACATCTAACTACAATACCTAATTTAATTCTAAATAATGACCATATTCATCCAAGTTAATCAATCCAAATATTGGATGAATTCTTGAATGAATCTACCTTATCTAAACCTACCAAATATAATTCTAATCAAATCAAAACTCCTAATTCAAAATTAATTCTAAATATGAGCACACTACCTCACTAAAAAAACCCAACGGGAAAAAAAGTATAGTGTTAAACTCCTAAAAAAACTAAGAAAAATATAATAAATAATATTTTGGGCATCGTGTCAATACCCCTTACCTTCGAGTCACTCTAGATGATCGGCGTCATAGATTTCCCTAAGAATAGAAATAAACATCGAGACCCAATACAACTAACACAATGTCCTACAAGTGAGTAACAACTGGACTGCACAATTATGTCCCCTAATGATGACTACGAGGATCGGCCTTCATGCTAGGCTTCATTAGTGTACTACTTCTATAATTAGGCAAACCCATTCAAATTCATCCTAAATCTAAGAAATTTCATCAAATCAATAATCGTAATTAATTGTCACACCCAATTTTAACCTAACATTAATCAACAATAATCACATAAAAAAGTCAATGTCTCTAGGTTTGACCAAAAATCTAGCAAACAATCAATCCATAGTCATCAACTAGTTGATCATCCTAGTCTATATCATCCATTAATCACACAACGAAGCACAAAACATAGTTGATAATCAAAGCACAAAATGAGATAACCCATATCTCGCAAATTTATACTAGAAATTCTTACCAATTGTTTCCAAGAGTACATTTAGCCCAGATTAACTAAATCCATACTAAATCTGCGAAAATCCATGGTAAACATAGTGTTAAAGATAAGCAATAAATGAAAACTAGGGTTTTTGAAGAGAGAAATTCAGATGAGTAAATGTAAGAAAGATAGAGTTGAATGGTCTCCAAAGGAGAGAAGAAAAAGTAAGTGAATGGCTGGTGGTTCGTCTACACGAACCGCGACCATCTTCTGCACTTCTTCAAAACCCAAACACTTCAAATGGAAATATTCAATATGATCTAAAACACTTCATAAATTAAAGAATTAGGATATAAAACACGTCAATCATCCTAACCCTCCAAATGATAAATTGTTAATTTCCTTTCACTAAAGTCCCTAATCTATCACAAAATTAGACTTCGAATGTGTTAAAAATGATATATAAATCGAGCACATCAAACCCCACACTTAGGCCTTTACTTATCCTAGAGTAAAAATGATTAAGGCCTATGGTGGTTCCTAAGCATTCTATCCTATAACACATTCAAGATCTTTTCCTTGTGAAATCCTTTAACTCTAACCATGAAAGACTATCCATCCTCATATTTGCACATAAATGATTCTACCTATCAAAATTCCCAAAAACATAGTGCTTCAAAGCGAGGTTTTCATCGTCCAAAGATATGGTAAAAAGAAAGTTTAATCTACCCGACAGTTTCCAAAGTGGCAAAATGAGCCTTCAAATTTTTCATTTTTCTCAATTCCTCTCTTTTTGCCTAGGACCCCTCTCGGGTTTTCATCCTAGCATCTCATTATGTTTACCTCACGCCTCACCTTTTCCCACACAATTTAGGCCTCTCATTTTTTCATAGACCGCCCTTTTGGGTTTTCATTCTATCCGGCCCTCCCATTTTTGCCTAAGTGGCCCGTGAACGAGTTTTCAACGTAGCGGAATTATATACTTAGCGGAGTATATATATATAATTTTTATTTTATTTTTTATATTTGTAATTAAAAATACTTTCTAAGAAGTTATCAATTACATGGAAAAGAAAACATTATCGTACTAGGCATATACTAGGAATTGCACGGGCCGCTTGCTCAGTTGACCTTAGCCTTGGTGGTAGGGAGCTCCCTTGAGGGCTCCTCCTCAACTACTATTTCCTCTTTTTCAATATTGGCCTTGTTGCTTTCCACAAATTTGTTGTCCTCTTGGAAAACCTCTTTCTCAGCTTACCTCCTTCCCGGTTCTCAATTTCAAAGCATTCACATTGCGAGGGTTCATCTCGGTTAGGATAGTAGCTTTCCGAAGTCTCTAACTTCAAGCTGGCTCACCGAAGTGGCAAGTTGACCAATTTGCACTTCAAGGTTTTTGATACTTGAAAAGGATCTTGTGCCTAGCTCCTCAATTTATTTTCCTGTTCACTTCGCGAACACATCATTTCATTTTTGACAATTGTGCAATTGTCTTAAGAATTTCCACCTGGTCCAACTTATAAATTGGTGTATTGGTGCTGGAAGACCCTTCTACCCTAGGGTAAGGTTGAGTTAGTCCTGCTTGATTGTACCCTTTGTTGTCATCTCGCCACCGGAAGTTCGGGTGGTCGCGATATTGGGGGGGGGACCAGTTTGCATAAGGGTCTTGAAGATCTCCTACCATTGAAATCCAAAGCCTTCACCTCCTCGAGATTATCCACCACTTGCTGACATGTGTCGTTCGGGTGATCTAAGTTGAAATTTCGTACACCTTCATTTTCCACGTTCTCCCTTTCATAAACTCTTTCATCATGGAAGCAAGCGGTTGGACTTTCTCTTCAAACTTTAGAGAATGAGCGGGCTCTTCTAAAACCTCCACCCGTGGCCGAGTTCCAAGATAACGTGTACCATTTGCCATTTCCTCGAACAAAGCCATAGCATATTTGGGGATCTTGTTTTCTATCGAACCATTACATGTCGCATTCACCATGAGCATGTTTTTGGCACATAAACCTTCGAAGAAGTAGTACACAAGATCGCCCTCCTTGAATGGATGATAAGTACAACTAGCCAATAGACGCTTGAACCCTCCTAGTACTCTTACATGGACTCGTTTGGAAGTTACGAGATATTAGAAAGTTACTTCTGCAAATCCACAAACTTTGAAGCCGAGAAGTATTTCTCGATAAAATATCTTCTTCATATCCATCCAGGAAGTGATGCAGACCGATGAGAGGTAATAGAGCCAATCCTTAGCAGCGTCTGTAAACGAGAAAGGAAAGGACATCAAATTGTAGTCATCTCCTGACACCCCCAATGGTTTCATATTGTTCCAAACCAAATGAAACTCCGATAGGTGTTTGTTGGGATCCTCTCCAACCATCCCATAAAAAGTGGTTAAGCACTGTATCATTCCGCTATTCAGTTCGCAAGTGACATTGGATAGTAAAATCAGGAAGACTATGCAAAGGGGTTGCATATCCAAATTTGGAGCTATCAACTCCCTAAGCATCCTTTTGTCTTTCGCCGTCTCAACTCTTCTTTCCTCTACAAAAATGGTTCACCCCAGCAAAATCTCCTTCTTTGACCACCTGTATTTTTTGGTAAATAGTGTAGAGCTTTGAAGTTCCTGGCATGGGTATTTACCATAAAAAAGAAGCCAACCACTACCTGTCCAACAAAGAACACAAGAAAACCAATTTAGGAGTAACAAGAAAACTATAAAGAAGCTCTAAACAATAAGCAACTAAAGCTAAAAAAAGAAAAATACTAACTACTAATACCAACTATTCAAGCAAGTTAATAATCAAAATTTTAAACAAGTATCCCTGGAAGTGGTGCCAAAATTTGATCGAATTAACCCACAGAGTGCTTAGATGAAAAAATAAAGATTTGTTTGTTGCTCCCGTACTCACTACTAACTACTAACTACTAAATAGTAGCTAGTGGCAAGTTCGGGGTCATCCACAGAGATGCTAGAATTCGAAGGTTAACTATACAAGAGTCACAATCAAGTTTCACTCTAATTGTGTGCCGGGAATAACTAACGTCACAAACATAGGTTGGGAGGGGGGATTGTCTAAAAACTACTAAGCATGCAAAACAAGAGAACAAACTATATTAAGCTAACCATGGGGATATTTGCGTAACATGACGGGTAGATGACTTTGATCCTAGATTCTATCGCTAACAAGACATATAAACCTATCTCAATGTGCATGTCACATAGTGTGGGTGATAGTTGACACTTCCCAATGTCTGTCACACAAAGTTACCTAACTCTATTTTAATCCTATCAACACCCCCTCTGTAATTAGGGAAAGTGCATCAGCGATCAAAGAAATTTGGACTGCGTATCTCTTTCGCTATAAAGGAATTACATCTCAGGCACTCCACTGTGGAGGCTTCTCCCTATGCCTATAGAGGCAAAATGATCGGTGTTTTATGATGACTCTAGGGTTGAAACGACAATAGTCGCTACACTACAACCCTAGTTGCTACAAACTATCATGTTCTATCTATCGGAGCACATTACATCCAGTCAAAATTAGACATATGCTAATCAGAATGGTTCTCACGGTCCTATATGCATACACTCACATAGCCGAGGACTCACAAACCCACATATCCTAACCGGACACTTACAAGGGGAAAACAAGCCTAGCACGGTCCATGTAACATAATTACTATGGTGCATATAAAACATGCATCTCACAAGAATGTAAAAACAAATCAAACATGATATTCATAAACATAAAAAGATAGGGAGACATAGAATCTCACAAAATCGCTTCCAAGTCAAGAATAAAAATTAAATTCCCGACTAATTACACTGCTCCATGGACATGAAACCCTTTTTAAGCATTGGATTCAATGCCAGAGGCATCAAACTACAAAATAATAAATAAAAGAGAAAAGTTATTCTCTTTCTCTCTCTACCTACTCTTAGAACTAGAAAAATGAAATTATAATTATGAAGGTTCTCTTAAACCTTAGTAGACTAGTGTTCTTTATATAGTAGGTGAAAAAAAGACCTTAGAGAGGCCCAAAACAATGGGGAACCCTAGAAGCCACGTCGGCACGGGCTGTGCAATAGCATGCAACCAACGCCGCATGACCCGTGCAAAAGTGCACGGGCCGCCAATTGGAAATGGTTTCTTGGACAACTAAGAGAGCGACCCATGCAATTCCTTGCGGCCCCTAACTGGAGGGGCCATTTGGATGGTTGAGCAGCACAATCGTGTAGGTCTTTGCGGGCTTTTGGCTGGAGTTGAGTTCTTCAGCTTCTGATGGCGTGACCGTGCATATAGACTGGATCTTTACTTCTTAACTTTCAAGGTGCACATGCTGTGAAAAAGGACATGGCCCGTGCCATTACTTAGTCTCACGACCCTCTTGTTTGGCACGGGGCGTTCTATTCTTTTAAGTATTCCGGACTTCAACTTCTTCTCTTCGGCGCATTCCATCTAATATCACGATTAAGCGTGTGACCTCGGTCTACTACAATCCTTGCGAATGGTCTTCAATATCTTCTACCATTCTTGCAAATAACCTTCACTAAACTACTCCGAAGTGCTTACGAACGATCTATAATAAAGTTCACAAAATAGGATCTAGATGCTCGTAAGGACATTGAGTCCATTAGGTCTAAATAATCTACAAAACGAAGGATTTAGACAAGAAAACAAACAAAGGCTATCTAAACCCCTTGTGATGTAAACTCACCTCAACCTAGCAATCAACCATACAAAAGCTACTTATAAATGTGCTAAATGCATTAGAAAACACAAGATTCTATGTGCACATCAAACTTGTATTGGTTCTCAAATGCGATTGGATATATTGAACGCCTATTTTTCATCCCGAAAACATAAAACAACAATATCAACCAACATTATTTCCAATTTAAGAATCATGCCAAAATCATGAAAAATATTGTGACAAATCATAAACTGAAATGCCTTCCAATACTTCTAATCAACTAAGGCTCCCAAATCGAATGTGTATCAATATGTAGGATACGACCAAAACCGATTAGACATCAAACTTCTGGAAGAAGAGTCAAAAGTATATGTCTGATATTGAAACTTATTCCACACAATACAAGTGGAGTATGAGTTACAAAGATTAGATTTGAAATCGGAAGTAATCTGATATAGCCTACGAATTTGGAATGGTAAACAATGGTTAAAAATAAAAAAAATGGCCCACATCCGCATCTGGGTTCAGGCTAATGCATGGAGGTAACAATTGATTGGCTGCCATGTGCAACGATGATGTTAGAGACGATAGTTCAAAACCGCCGTCCTTCTGGCGGTTTAACCACCGTGAAAAAGAGCATCCCCTACTAGTGCAAATCACGTAGTCGTCAACCTATGTTTTTTTATATTCTTATAACTTAACCTCCCCATACAAGGATTAGAGTCGAACCTGAAACCCGACACTTAGCGAAACGACCGATTCAATCTGAAAACCAATTTAACCCGAGAAATATTGTCCCGACACGAACCCGACACGACCGAATTCAACTCGAAACCCGATTCCGACCTGAGAAATATCAACCCGAACCTGACACGACCAGACTCAATCCGAACCCGAACCCGACACGACCAGACTCAACCCGAACCTGACACAACCAGACTCAACCTGATCTAAACCCGAACACGATTCAACCCAAACACTATTCAACCCGATAGATCAACTATATAACC
>JAULKJ010331131.1:0-18709 GCA_032355405.1 Rubia balearica | reverse complement strand
TCTCACATGATGATATTAGAGTCTACATACTAATTGAAATTTATGGTCAAACATGGTCTGAGAAAGTTGACCAAAAAATAGGCCAAAATAAGCGGGATGGAGGGAGTAGTATTTTAGACCCGGACCCGGATATAAAAATCTAGACCCATAATCGGACCCAGACCAGATGGGTTTGAAATTTTTGGACCCATACCCGACCCAATGGGTTTAGACCCTGTGGGTCTGGGTCAGATCCTAGACTCATGATCATCCCTACTCCTCGCCATCAAAAATCAGTTCACCAAAGAAGTTCCATGCTATAAATTCGTTTGCATGTTGTGAAACTTGGGAATATCCATTTTGAATGTTGATTCCTAGCGTGTTTTGCTCTCTAATACGTCTTTATGCGGTATGACCATGCGTTGAACGATGAGGTTCTTCGCGAAGGGGTTATCGACTTCGATATCGGATCTGTCAAGGGAACAACTTTGACCTGGAGTTGGGCGACAAGCACGACAATAGGTTGTGCGAGAACCTCCACTCGTTGATGTAATATTGTGATTTCTTTGCATCTATAAACATTTTCTGGATCAGCCTCACGATCAGGGATGCCTCCACGGGGTCGATGACCTGCTATAATGGGGATATGAATGGCTCTGATACCAACTGATGCAGGATGTAATATAGGAGAGATGAAAAATGTTAAGGTGTGCAAAACTTAGGTTGACTTTCATTAATCAAAACAAGAATTAAATTACATAACAATGCCTCCAATATTTAAGGGTATAGGTGCACTAAACAAGGAATTGAGGGTATATGTGTACTTTCAAAAAAATGAAGGGAATAGGTGCACTAAACAAGGAATTGAGGGTGTATGTGTACTTTCGAAAAACTAAAGGGTATATGTGCACTAAACAATAAATTGGGAATGCATGTGTATTTTTAAAAAACTAAAGGGTATATATGTGCACTAAACAAGGAATTAGAGTGCGCAAATGCACTTTACCCTATTTTTAAATATATATATATATATATATTCACATTCAAATACACATTATTATTTGTTTTAACTTATAAAATACAATATTTAATTTTTTTTTGGAATTAGAAATTTTAAGGTAAAAAGTTAGGGGGCCTCTCCATAACCATATGGATAAGCTACATTTTCTGAGACTTCCTCATTGTCAAAAGAGTACTCCCTCATCCCAACTGAACTTGCATTCTTACTTTTTTTAATATACTATTCTTATCAAAGTTTGACAGCATATTAGAATAGATGTAAAAACAACAATATTATCATAAATATCAACTTTTTATTTACCGTTACTATACATATGTAAACATATTAACGGTCTAACATGTTTCTTGAACAATAAGATAATGACTGGTGTGTGATGTGTGGGAGTTCTTCTAGCTAACATAATAACTAGAATCAGCATGGTGTAGCATACTTGCTTGATTGACCTGTAAAACAATATCTTGGGGAGATACTTGGGATCTAACTCCGCTCGCTAAGTTATTTATTTGATTTACCTTGGCTTATCTTTGGAAATATTCTATTACCCATCTTTTTGTTCTGGATCTTTATTTATAATTGGTGAACTGCGTGATCTCCGCTGATCGTTGTTCTTGTCATAACTAAATCATTATCTTGTTGGGATGATCATGAATGCAAAACATCTTCATTCTCGAGGTGTAGTATTGGGAGATCGTCGCCGTATCTCTCAAAGATGTAATTTTTAAACCCTATTATTCACTAAATACAACTAAGTAGATAGTTTGACAAGTCGGGGTCTTCCCTCAGAGACTGGTTCTTCTCGAATCATTTATGAACTCTTCTTTAGAATTTTGGATCACGATTAATCAGCTTCTTTGACTTCCTTCTTCGACCCTTCTATCTTCTACCACATTTTAACCCGTGGCCTTCATTCTTATACCATTCTTTCGAATGACTTTCACTAAAACAGTCCAAAATGCTTAAAGGCAATCTACAAATTAAGCTCACAAGAAGAAATCTAGATGCTCATAAAGACCAAAAATCAATTAGACTCAAAGTAGATTACAAAATGAAGGATTTAGATACAATAACAAAAAATGGTTATCTAAAACCCTTATGATGTAAACATACCTAAATATAGCAATCTTCCACAAAAAGGTAACAAAAGAGATGTTAAATGTTTCGAAAAATACATGCATTTGACGTCACATCAAGTACTTCCTGGATCATGTGAGCTTTTTGTTCACTTACCTGGCTCGTTGGGCACGAGGTGTTGTCCTTTGGTTTGAACTTCGTATGGCTCGGGAGGTGTATACCAGTGTGTAAGTTTAGCTTAGATGGAGGAAGAAATTTAAAGGGTAAGAACAACAGTCAAAAGCTAATACTTCCTTCGTCCCTCCCTAACTTGAAAGGAATTTTTTTCACTCAAATTTGTCAAACTTTAACCATATATTTGAATTGATTTTATAAGAAAGGATATTATTTTATGAGTTTTAGTTATATTCTCCGTAACATGTAATTTCTAAATATCAATTTTTAAAGTGCCCTAATTTTCCGTAATTACGTATATTTACCGTCAAACATGTGTTATCGGAGACCGTGAATAAATTATGTGTAAGTTTAAGAGGGACAAAGGGAGTATCATATATTTTTCATTAATTTCAAATGAAATAAACAAAAAATTTAAAAACTCTTTTTTTATAATAATGCAAATAAAATAAAAATTTATGCTAAAGTGCTTTTATGCTCCCATTTATTTGTTTAGTGCACATGTACCTCCAAATTTTTTGAACATGCACATATAGCCCTTGACCGACAACGAATAAATCCCCCTACCACTATAGCCAGATATCGACATTGACCATGCTATTCGTGGCAATGACATATGATACAAAAATTAAAATATCCCTAGTTTCATTTCTAAATTTAATATGATAATTTTACCCTTTTGGACTTTTTAGGCCACCCTTAACCCTAGCTTGTCGCTCTTCAACCACTCTTACACTATTGGAAGCAGCTACATAGGTACTGGTTCCTAAACCCTTGGGGAAAGAAACCGGTGCTGAGTTGATGAAAGACACCGGTTTAATGAGAAAAAAGAAAAAAAAATGGGTGACTATGTAAGAATTCAGCACAAGAAAAAAGAAACCGGTGCCAAAATACCAGTGCCTTTGTATAATTAGAGCACCGAGAGAAAATATACCAGTGCTAGAAACCGGTGCCAATGTTTAAAATGGTTTAGAGATCCCATTTTTTCTAGCTTCGGTAGTGTTAATATTAGAAGAATACCGTTGTAGAAACCGGTGCCCATGTTTTTAATAGTGTTTTTGACATGTAAAATATGGTAGGAAAACCCTCGCACCAGTATGTTGTCAATGTACTGATGCCTATTTAGATTCATAGCATTGGGATACAACCACCCGGTGCTAGAAAACAGTGCCTCTGTAAAAACAATGGCAAACATTTTATAACTTTTAGCCTCTGTAGTGTTCAAATAAACTGTGCTGGTGCTGATACCGGTTCCCCATTATCGGAATAGTGTTTTTTGGATTGTAAAATTTAGGTGAGAAAAATTCTAACACGGGTACATCTGGATAATAACGATGCTTGAAAAGCATTTAATGCTCACCTACCACTATTCTTTGGAGGGTAAAAATTATGTTTTTGGGGAGAAGGTTCATTAATGGTGTTTTTCGGTGGGTTTTCGAATTTAATGCTCAAATGAAGACCAACAAAGATTAGATTTTAAATGATTTGGCATGTTATTGATGTTGGAATTTGTTACACATGGTTTGTATGCATATATTTTTATGTGTCTGATCATGTTAATGAGACTTGCATTGGTGTAAAAAAATTGGATTTTTTTGCTAGATTTGTTGAAGTCATTAATACCTTGTTTAGGAATGTGAAATTGCTGGATAAGTTTTGAATTTAGTGATGTGAGTTGTACATTATGGTTTTCGAATTGATTTTGAATTTTTAGAATCTTGCATAGCTATGTTCATTGTATGGAACTATAATTGTTGCACATTCCTTAATTTGTAGAGATGGAACGTGCAATTGAGAGTCGTAACCATGTGTATTGAAAAGTTAGTTGGTTGAGCAAAGAATGTGTTGTTTTCATAGAGGAGCTTTAAGAGCACGCATATGGTCGTAAGAAACGAGTCTTATGTCCTTGTCGTGATTGTAGGAGTCGTAACCATAGTGGTGATAAAGACATGATGAAACTATAGGGTTTCAAAAAGATTATTTGGTTTGGACGTTTCATGGTGAGAAGGCCCCATTGGAGGTAGTTCTAGATAGTAAAGGAGAGTGTTTCGGAAATGTAAATTTAGATGACATGTGTGAGGAGGTTGTCAGTGAATTTAGGGGGAGGCCTGAGGTTACGGAAAATTTCTTAGGTGAAAAGCACAGATCGATGTATCCCAGTTGTAAGAAGAAAGACACTGTTATGCCATGTTTGATGGAATATTTTAATATGAAAGGTGCTGGTTCGTAGAGCAACACTAGCATGAATAAGTTTCTAAAGTTTTTGAATGAGAAGCTTCCCCCCGGTAATGGGTTACTGGACAATCTCTACGAAGCAAAGATAATTCTATGTCCGATGGGAATGGAGTATGAAAAACATACGTGCTTGTTCCAACGATTGTGTTTTGTACAAGGGTGATTATAAGGAGGAGGTGGCTTGCCCAGTATGCCATATGTCACGCTACAAGAAAAGGAGAAATGTGGTTGTTGATGGAAATGGTGTTGTAAAGTTAAGGAAATGGATTTCCGCAAATGTATGTAGTATCTTCAAATTATTCTGAGGTTGGAGAAGTTGTTCAATAATGTCAATGATGCAAAGAATATGACGTGGTATATGGGAATGGGTTCTCTTGAAGATATGATTCGTCATCTAGTTTGATCAGTGGAAAAGATTTGATAAAAGGTATCCAGAATTTGCAAGTGAGCCTAGGAATTTAAGGATGGCTTTGTGTACTGATGGAATGAAATCATTCGGCAACATGTCCACGAGAAATAGTGTATGGCCGATAATGCTGGCCATATAAAACCTTCCACCGTATTTGTGTATGAAGAGAAAATATGTCATGATGCCCTTGTTGATTTCTAAACCAAAACAGCCCGTAAATGACATCGATACATATTTGACACCTCTGATAGAAGATTTTAAGGTTCTATGGTCTGACGGTGTCGATGTGTTTGATGGTTTTAGGGGATCAAAGTTCAATTTGAAGTCAATTATTTTTTGTACCATAAATGATTTTCCCGCATACGAAAACCTTTCGGGTTATGTGGTAAAGGGGCATAAAGTGTGTTCCATTTGCCAAGAGTCCACGGATTTCTAACGGTTGAAGAATGGTCGCAAGATAGTGTATTTGGGTCACTGGAAATTCCTTCTGATGAAGCACAAATTTTGTGAGAGTGCGTTACAGTTTGTGGTGAGAATGAGGTCAGGAAGGCGCCAAGACCATTGAAAAGAGATTTCATCCACAACAAGGTGAGAATTTGGATATTTTTTATGGTAAAAAGATGAATAAGGTGGGTGCAGCACCTGATGAACCTTAGAAAAAAAAGTTAATTTTTTTAATTTACCTTACTGGGAGCATTTAGAGGTTCGACATTGTTTGGATTTAATGCATATTGAAAATAATGTATGCGTGAGTTTTATTGAGACATTACTTAACATTCCTGGGAAGATGAAGGACGGCTTGAATGCATGGAAGGATTTGTTGGAGCTTGGTATTCGGTTGGATCTAGCCCCAGAGGTAAGAGGGAAGCGAACGTACCTGCCTCTTATCCCGTAAAATCTTTCAGTGGATGAGATGAGATTGCTTTGCAAGTGTTCCAATGAATGAAGGTACCATCCTGATATTCTTCTAATGTTAGTCACTTTGTGATTGATGATTTCTATTTGGATGCCTTGAAATCGCATGATTGTCACATCCTCATGCAACAATTGTTGCTCGTTTCCATCTGCGATGTTATGGACGAGGTTGTTTGATTTAGTGTTATGAAATTATGTTTATTCTTCAGCTCCATTTTTAGAAGAATATAAGCTAACAAGTGCTTGATGTGTTGGAGCGCTAGGGGGTTTTAGTATTATTTTAGTTGGAAAAGTACTTCCCTCCACCCTTTTTTGACATCATGGTTCACGTAGTTATTCATTTGGTTACGGAAATTTGACTATTCGGTCTAGTGGGAGTACATTGGATTTACCTATTTGAATAGAATATGGGTTTTTTCAAAGGTTACGCTCACAATCATAGGCGGACGGATGCGAGCATCGTGCAAAGGTACGTGACCGAGGAAATCATCTAGTACTGTACTTCAAACTTAGTTGGTAATAAATTGGTGGGATTACTTGAACAAGTGCACTTTGGTAGAAAGCATGGGGTGTCACGTTCAAAAGGTACACTTCTTACACCCTTCAATGCTGAGTTGATGAAAGTCCACTTGTATGTTCTACGAAATAGTAGCGATACTATAATCTATGTTCAAGAGAACATGTCACATTTACAAACCTTATATCTAGAATGGCCTTCGAACATAATACATTTGGAGTATTTTTCCACATTTGTGATTTTTTAATAATCGCTGCAATGTGGACGACATACCTAGCAAACTTTGTGTCTTTGCAAGAAGGAAAAAATACACTATTAGAAGATATTAAGGGTATAATATTAATGGATTAAGTTTCTCAATGGCTGAGAAGGACAGTAGCACATGACCCAGAATAGTGGTGTATACATTGAATCCCAATCAATGTGACAGTCTAGCAAGAAAGATAAAAAACCTATTGTTCCACTGATGGCATTTTACGAGGTGATTTAGGAGATTTGGGAGTTGGATTATGTTGAGTTCAAAGTTTTCATATTCAAGTGTCGGTGGATTGATAAAACCATTCTCGGAAAAATGGTTAGCAACTTCACTTAGACATGTAGACCACCCTATTAGCTTGAACCGAAGATCTGCAACGTCGCTCATTCATGTCAGCCAAGTTATATTTTGGACCGACATGTAAGTTCGATGTCTATGCAACTAAAAATATTAATTGAACCAATTTATATCAATCCATTTTCTTTCTATCACAATACTTATCATTCATGACAATATTAATTTCAGGAAGCATGGCTACCAATGCCGGTTCAAGTAGTCGTGCCCCAATTGAGGTGAGGAATTTTTTGTTTAGATTTAAATTCCTTTTATTTGATTACTTTTTTCCAATTTAATTTCATTGATAAAGGCAGATCTGTATCGACTCAGTTGAGGATCGTTTGTAGACTACATTCGGGGATGTCATTCCACACTTCGTTCGCATTCTGTCACGAACAAACTTTGGTTCAATTTTGATTTTGGCAACTCCTCCCTATTACACTTTAAGTTTCTTTCAATTAACTTTTTCTATAGATTACTTTCATATGTACTGAATGTGGTTTTGATGTTTATAATTTAGTACGTCCCAGACAGATTGTGGAGCTCCTACCGCCGTACTCAGGGACAGGAGGCTTAAGACCCGGACCCTGACCCTGAAGGGGTTCATCCAGTTTCTTGATTCATAGGAACTCGAGGTTGGGGACACACTCTGCTTCGATCTGCTAAATGGTGCTAGGCCTATAGTTCTTAATGTTATCATTTTTCCCCATATATTTTAGTTGTACTTACTTTTGAACATATATTTGAGACAAATTTATTTAAATTTGGAAAATATTTATTTTTATATATTTAATCTTTAATCTTTTTCTTGAATATTATTTTAATGTTATTGAATTCTTTGTGTTTAACCTAACATATGACCAATGAATAATTCAGAGTGCCCTTGAATTCCCCCTGTAATTATCTTGCAGCTGTTTCATAATCTCCCAGTTCACTTTCTTTGATCTAACCACTGGAGAAATTCATACCTGCATACACGCAGCGTTCACCAAACCTAGAGCAGTATGAGTATATATTAAATAACATGAGTATATATTCACTACAAGAAACAACACCAATTACCTCAGTTCTACAAGGCTTTTTACCTCAGTTTTCAGCCCTTTTAAAAATGAGGTAAATATTGTTGTAGTAAAAGTTACATTTTTTTTACCTCGGTTCAAAACCAAGGTAAAAAGTAATTTATACCTTAGTTTTGGACCGACGTCAGCAGATTTTGTGACCGACGTCGGTCCTATCAACAAGGGCGACGATTGGAGACCATATCTTTGACACCATTTAGATCAACATCGGTGTGCATAAGGGGCAAAATCAGTAATGGAAAGAAGGCAGATGATGAGACTGGATATGCAGCAACATCTTTTATAACGATGACCTGGATAAATGACAGCGATGCCACAGTTGATGGAATGCGACATCGCATGGTCCAAGGCAACCTTATCGTGTGACAGCATACATGGAAGGCTAGAAATTACGATATCGTTTTGAATAGTCGACGTTACAAAAAAGGCCGTAGTGTATGTGACGTCGATAACGTGTCGTTGCTTCACCAGTTTTTGCAACATCGCAGATTAGTCGTGGAGACACTTATTCTCGTACAATATCATAACATTTAATATTTGATTACACACACAATCATCATCGAGAGCCGTTACATGTTATTTAATATTCCATAACTCGTGAAATTGTGAAACATCATACAAAAATAAATTGTTGTTAAATTAAAATATATGAGGTTGATATAAAATTGAAACATTATTTGTATTGAACCTCCATTGTCAACGTTTCATGCTGAAAGTCCATCGATAATTTTCTTTGTCCTATTACAACTAATACACACAAAACAAAATTTATGTTAGAATTGGGAAGTCCCTAAATGATTACGCATACACTATTAAAATTAACATGGAATTAGTACCAGATCTGCTAATAAGCGACGTTGCATAAGGGGAGATCGAATAGCAGAGTCCGATAGATGAGCGATGTCGGACATTTACAGATATTTCAATAGCATATGCGACGTCGGACATTTACAGATATTTCAATAACATATGCGACATCGGTAAGCCTTTGATCCCACATCCTATGGGACGATTATTTGTGACCGACGTCACACATTCAACTGTGCTCATATGATGAGATTATTTTCCATAATCAGCCCTAATGTAAGTCTTTTTTCTCACACCTTATAAACATTGCATTATGTTGGAAACACGAACAATATACACTATATAACATGTATTACAATCATCATACTTCATAAAAATATTCAAACATTAATCAATGATATTTAAAAACATAAAGAAGTTATATGGTAATAAACATGGGAAATAAACATGGGATGGATGTAAAAGTACCTCAATTAAATTGAACTCGGGGATGCTCCATCCTCGGATTCTTGTTGATGTTTGACAGAAGCAATTTGATTGAGAAGGAAGGGTGGATTGGTGTGAATGGAAATGATGGTGTGGAGTTTGGTTTCGAGGAAGTGTTGGTGATGGGAAATGGGTGTGGGGTGCTGATTATTATTGACATGAAAAAAGGAGGGGGGAATTTTGGTTCAAAATTTTGGCTGAAAATTTTGGTTCCCCCTAGAAAATTAAATTCAAAATACGTCGCTAAGAGGTTTCTTTTGGGTTCATTTGTAGCAACACATTTGTGACGTCACACATAATGGCTACAGTGTAATTTTTTAAAACTGTAGCAAAATAATCCCTGTTAAGATTGTTGCCCCTTCTGAGGACCCGTTTATGCCTAAATCGGAATAACATTGTTCTAAGAATGTGAATAACAAAATGTTACCTTCAGTTTTACATTTCAACTTCTCCCACTTTCTCTGAGGGACTTAATTGGAAAAATTAAGAAGTTCACGGGTTGTCCTACACCTGATCATGATCATCCCGAAAAGAAACTTTACTATCCATAAGTCAAATTTATACTAACTAAGGGTAACAAAGAAATTGGTGTTATTCCACATATACTTCCACAACTTTTTCCAAAGGACCCCTTGTATACTTATAAGTAATCATCTACAATTTTATCTAAACCATGTACTAGCACTTAAAAAAAATTAAAGGAAGGAATTCTATTATCTTTTTATTTCATATCAAGAATATGAAATTTCATGTGATTCTATGTGGTGGAAATTATTGTTCTCATAAAGCTTATTGTAAGGGTATTAATGTATGCTAACAAAAATAATGGACGATTACCCCGGTATATCCGTGCATGACAAAATTGGAACATCTAGTCGTGAGTTGGTGAATCAAATAAGTGTATCTCAAATTTTGCATTTTGTTTTCTCCTACTCTGTTAGAGGGACCTGATTGCAAAAATGGAAAAGTTCACAGGTTGTCCCAAACTTGATTACGATCGTCCCAAAAAGAAACTTTGGCATCCATAGTCTAACTTAAACTAACCGAGGATAATAAAGAAAAACTAGTCTTATTCCACAACTTCTTTCGAAGGACTGCTTGTCTACTTATAAGTAATCATCTACAATTTACTCTAGACCATGTACTAGCCCTTTAAAAAAATTGATGGAAGGAATTGTGTAATCTTTCAATTTCACAAAAAACAAGAATATGAAATTTCATATGATTCTATGTGGTGGAAATTATCATTCCCATAACGCTTATCGTAAGGGTATTAATAGAACCCTAACAAAAATGTTGGACGATTACCCATGCATCTCCGTGCCTGACCAAATCGAAACATCGTGGTCGTGACTTGTTGAATTAGATAAGTGTGTCTTCAATTTTGGATTTTGACTTCTTCCACTTTCTTGGAAGGACCTAATTGTAAAAATTAAAAAGTACACTGGTTGTCCGAAACCCGATTACGATGTACTGTAAAGAAAATTTGACATCCATAGTCGAATTTATACTAACCGAGAGTAATAAAGACACTGGTCTTATTCTACATCTACTTCCACAACTTCTTCAGAAGGACCGCTTGTATACTTATAAGTAATCATCTACAATTTACTCTAGACCATGTACAAATGCTTTAAAAAAATTGATGAAAGAAATTTTATTATCTTTTAATTTCATAAAAAACCAATAATATGAAATTTCATGTGATTCTATGTGATGGAAATTATCGTTCCCATAACTCTTATCGTAAGAGTATTAACGGAATACTAAAAAAAATGACGGACGATTACCCTGGTATATCCATGCATGATCAAATCAGAACATCGAAGTTGTGACTTGGTGAATCATATAATTGTATCTCAAATTTTGCATTTCGACTTCTCTCACTTTCTTGTAAGAACCTAATTACAAAAATAAAAAATATCACTGGTTGTCCTAAACCCGATTTGATCGTTCCAAAAAGAAACTTTGACATCATAGTCAGAATATTAACCGAGAGTAATAAAGATACGCGTCTTATTCCACTACTACTTCCACAACTTCTTCCGAAGCACCGCTTGTCTACTTATAAGTAATCATCTACAATTTACTGTAGACCATTTACTAGCGCTTTAAAAAAATTGATGGAAGGAATTTTATAATCGTTTTATTTCATAAAAACCCAGAATATCAAATTATATTTGATTCTATGCGGTGGAAGTTATCGCTTCCATAACGCTTTTTGTAAGGGTATTAATGAAATACAAACAAAAGTGGCAGACAATTACTCATGTATGTCCGTGCATGACTGAATCGGAACATCGTGGTCATGAATTGGTGAGTGCATCCCCAATTTTGTATTTCAACTTGTCCCACTTTCTTGGAGGGACCAAATTGCAAATATAAAGAAGTTAACCGGTTGTTTCAAATCCGATTATGATCGTCTCGAAAAGAAACTTTAACATCCACAGTCTAACTTATACAAACTGAGGGTAATAAAGAAATTGATCTTATTCCACATCTACTTCCACAACTTCTTCCGAAGTACCATTTGTATATTTATAAGTAATTATCTACAATTTACTCTAGATCATGTACTGGTGGTATAATAAATAGATGCAAGGAATTCAGTTATCTTTTAATTTCATAAAAAACCAAGAATATGAAATTTCATGTGATTCAATATGGTGGAAGTTATCGTTCCCATAACGTTTAACATAGGGGTATTAATGGAATACTAATAAAAATGACGGGCGATTACTCTGGTATATCCGTGCATGACCAAATCGGAACATTGTTGTCATGACTTGGTGAATCAGATAAGTGTATCTACAATTTTTCATTTTATCTTCTCCCACTTTGTTAGAGGGAACTGATTGTAAAAATTAAAATTTTCACCGGTTGTCCCAAACCCAACTACGGTCGTCCGAAATGAAACTTTGACATTCTTAGTCGAACTTATACTAAGAGAGGGTAATAAAGAAAAACTGGTCTTATTTCACATCTACTTCCACAACTTCTTCTGAAGGATCGCTTATGTACTTATAAGTAATCATCTACAATTTACTCTACACCATGTAGTAGCGTTTTAAAAAATTTGATGGAAGGAATTCTATTGTCTTTTAATTTCTTAAAAAACCAAGAATATGAAATTTCATATGATTCTATGTGGTGAAATTATTGTTCCCATAACATTTAGCGTAAGGGTATTAATGGAACACTAACAAAAATGATGGACGATTACCCATGTATGTCCGTGCAAGACCAAATCCGAAAATCGTGGTCGTGACTTGGTGAATCAAGTAATTGTATCTCCGATTTTGCATTTCGACTTCTTCCACTTTCTTGGAAGAACCTAATTGCAAAAATTTAAAAGTTGATTGGTTGTCTCAAACCCGATTACGATCGTACCATAAAGACTCTTTGACATCCATAGTCTTATTCTACATCTACTTCCACAACTTCTTCTGAAGGGCTGCTTGAATACTTATAAGTAATCATCTACAGTTTACTCTAAATCATGTACTAGTGCTTTAAAATTTTAATGAAAGGAATTTTATTATCTTTTAATTTCATAAATAACCACGAATATGAAATTTCATGTGATTCAATGTGGTGGAAATTATCGTTCCCATAACTTTTATCGTAAGGGTACTAATGGAATACTAACAAAAATGACGGACGATTACCCGAGTATATCCGTGCTTGAAAATATTGACACATCATGGTCATGACTTGGTGAATCAGATAAGTTTATCTCAAATTTTGCATTTTGACTTCTCTCACTTTCTTGGAGGGACCTAATTGCAAAAATTTAAAAAGTTCACTGGTTGTGCCAAACCCTATTTGATCGTCCCAAAAAAATGTTGACATCATAGTTGAGCTTATACTAACCGAAAGTAATAAAGAAACGTGTGTTATTCCACATCTACTTCGACAACTTTTTCCGAAAGACCGTTTTTCTACTTATAAGTAATCATTTTCAATTTACCCTAGACCATTTACTAGTACTTTAAAAAAATGGATAGAAAGAATTTTATCTTCTAATTTCATTAAAAAAAACCAAAAATATCAAATTTCATTTGATTCTATATGGTTGACATTATCGTTCTCATAATGCTTTTTGTAAGGGTATTAATGGAATAATAACAAAAATGACACACGATTACCCCAGTATATCTGTGCATGATCAAATTGGAAAATCGTGGTCGTGACTTGGTGAATCAGATAAGTGCATCTCCAATTTTGCTTTTTGACTTCTCCCACTTTGTTAGAGGGACCTAATTGCAAATATTAAAAAATTAATCGGTTGTTTCAAATCTGATAACGATCATCCCGAAAAGAAATTTTGACATCCATAGTTGAACTTATATTAACCAAGGGTAATAAAGAAATTGGTCTTATTCCACATCTACTTCCACAACTTCTTCAGAAGGACCGTTTGTGTACTTATAAGTAATCATCTACAGTTTACTATATACCATGTACTAACACTTTAAAAAATTTGATGGAAGGAATTATATTATCTTTTAATTTCATAAAAAAAACTAAGAATATGAAATTTCATGTGATTCTATGTGTGGAAATTATCGTTCCCATAACGTTTATGATAAGGGTATTAATTGAATACTAATAAAAATCACGGGCGATTACCTCGGTATATCCGTGCATGACTGAATCGCAACATTGTAGTCATGACTTGGTGAATTAGATTAGTGTATCTTCAATTTTTCATTTCGGCTTCTTCTTTTTTCTTGGAGGGATCTAACTGCATAAATTAAACAGTTCAGCGGTTGTCCCAAAACCGATTACGATCGTCCGAAAAGAAACTTTTACATCTATAGTCAAACTTATAACAGAGGTTAATAAAGAAAAACTGGCCTTATTCCACATCTACTTCCACAACTTCTTCCGAAGGACCGCTTGTATACTTGTAAGTAACCATCTACAATTTACTCTAGACCATATACTAGCGCTTTTAAAAAAATTGATCAAAGGAATCCTATTATCTTTTAGTTTCATTAAAAACCAAGAATATGAAATTTCATGTGATTCTATGTGATGGATATTATCGTTCCTATAACGCTTATCGTAAGGGTATTAATGGAATACTAACAAAAATGATGGAAAGTTACCCCGGTATATCCGTGCATGACCAAATTGAACACATCATGGTCATGAATTGGTAAATTAGATAAGTGTATCTCCAATTTTGCATTTCAACTTCTCCCACTTTCTTGAAGGGAACTAATTTCAAAAATTAAAAGTTCACTGTTTTTCCCAAACCCTATTATGATCATCCCGAAAAGAAACTTTGACATCCATATTCAAACATCCATTTAAAATGCTAGTGAGCTGAAATAGTGAGGCCCAAATTAAGGTCAGTCGACGTATTCCTATGTTTCTATGTTTGACTGACATGTGACTTCGCATCGGCTGAGGCGGAATTCACAACGCTGCATAACTACTCTATATATGGAGCCCACCTCATGAATCACTTCAAACATTCAACATTTCCTTGAATTTCAACAGTCCCTCAACCTATTTTCTCAAAGGTATGGTTTCTAGATTCCCTAGATTACCTTCTTTTGAAATTCCTATGGATTAGGGTTCTAGGTTGTTTGAATTTTGGTTTTATCTTCTCCCCCTATTCATCGTCCCTATTTTTTTGTTTAGAACCTTTGTTTGCTTCTATTTTCTGTTGATAATGCGTTTAGGTTTTTGCTCCAGTATTCTGATGTTTATAATCTTTGTTTGAATGCAACGTTACTGATCCTTCGATCCTCCTTTTTTTGGAACGATCTTCTGCATTGTGATTCATTCATATTTTCTGTTTTTATACTTGAATGAGACATCACACCATTCTAGGTTATCCAATTAGTTTGACCGAATCATTAGCAACGTCGCTTAGACATGTCGACCACCCCGTTAGTGTGAAGCGATCTATCCACGAAATTTCTCATACATGTTGGCCGAGTTATATTTTGGACCGACATGTAAGTGCGACGCCTGGGAGACTAAAAATATTATTTGAACCAATTTACATTGAACCTTTCAATTTCTTTCTATCACCATACTTATCGTCGGTGACAATGTGAATTTCAGGAATCGTGGCTAGCAATGCTGGTTCAAGTATCCATGTCCCGATCGAGGTGAGCAATCTTTTTTTTGAGTAAAATTCCTTTTATTTGATTACTCATTTTTAAATATCTGTTAACAATTTCATTGGCCAATGCGGATCCGTAGTGACTCGGATGAGGACCGTCCATGGACTACATTCGGGGATGTCAATCTATACTTTGTCCGCACTCTGACCCTGACGAACTTTGATTTAATTTTGATTTTGGTAAGTCCTCCATGTTACACATGTATTTTATTTTAAATTAACTTTTTCTATAGATTACTTTCATATGTACTAAATGTAGCTTTGGTATTTATAATTAAGTACGTCTCAGACTAGCTTGCGAATCTCCTACCGCCGTACAAGTTACCTGTTGTGTTGTGGTGAAATAGAAGGGAGTATGACATGCACTACTTGGAGAACAAGAGGCTCAAGACCCTGAAGCCGAAAGGGTTCAGTCAGTTTCTTGACGCAGAGGAACTTAAGATTGAGGACACACTCTACTTTGACTTGCCAAATGGTGTTGGGTTCAAAGTTTTTAATGTTATCATTCTTCCCCCCATATTTTAGTTGTATTGACTTTTGAATAATTTATATGAAATAAATTTATTCGAATTCGGGACAAAATATATTTTTATCTATTTAATATTTAATCTATTTTTTGAATTTTATTTTAATATTGTTGAATCCTAATATTTAACCTAATATATGACCAATGAATAATTCAAAATGACCTTGAACTCTCTCTCCCTCTTGCATTATAAAGAACATTGATTCTAAAGTAATTCATTGTATGCAAAGTAACATGAAACAATAATAATGTTGGTGGGCCATTTCATTATCAAAATTAGAATTAAACACCAGGCTACATAGATTCTAAAGGCCTAGGAACACACACCTCGGGTAAGGAAACTTTATGACAAATTCATGGAATTATGACAAACTTTATGACAAATCCATGGGTTTCTGTGTTTTTTCCAGTACCTGCCTTAGATGTATGCGACGTTGACAGCCTGTCAGCCACATGTCAGTCTGGTCGAACTATGTGTGATGTCGTACATTCATGTGTCAATGAATATATACGAGACATCGCCCCTCAGTCGGTTTAACCATCAGTGTTACCGATTTGTTAACGCTGTCACATTCAAGCATTTAAGTTTACTGTAAATTTTTAAATGTGACCTCATTTTTACGTCGGTCTATAGTTTGGTTTAGTCGACCCCTTAGTGACGTCGCGGGTACACGTTGACCAATCCACTGATTTGGACCGACATGTATCTGCGACGTACGACCGATGTGGCACTTTGCATTTCTAGGTCCTGTTTTACATCAACATTTTATTTTTTGATCGAGGACTTATGGCTGGTGAAGGATACTCAAGTCACCCTTTTTCAAGGTCTTTTATCATTTTACGTTGATATTTACTAATATATTTTCACAATTTACAAAATTAATATTTCTTTGTTTTCATGCAGTTGTCCGCACAACGGAGCAAACTTGAACATCAATCAATGATTGCTAATAGCTAAAGGTTCCATTGCACTTTGAAGAAGCAGAATTTGAAAAAAACACTACTCTGGTAAGACATTTTAAATTAATATTAACTGTTTTTAATTTTACGAACACACAGACACATATATATACACACACATATTTCTAATCAATTTTTTATATGATTTAGTACATTCCGAGGGAGATTTTACCACTCCTGCCGACTGAGAAGACCTTCGTTGTGCCGAGATTCTACATGATAGAGTGGCATAGGAACTACTCAGTGGGTGGGAAGGTCAAGTCCCTATACCCAAAGGGTTTTGGTGAGTTCCTTTATGGAAACCTCCTACTCATTGCGGACACCTTGTTCTTCGAGTTGATAGAAATTGGGGGGAAAATCATCTTCAAGGTCATCAAAATCCGAGCCGATTGAGTTTATTGTAATTTTTCTATGTTAAAACTTTTAGACAATTCTTATTCTAATTTAGGTTCTATTTGTAAGGATATTTTCATGACTTTTCTTATAATTTAAGTACCTTAACTAAACATTATATAATTGACTGTTGTGGTTTTCTATTTAATTACCTATTTTCAATCGAAATGTAACCGAACTAACCTTCTTAAATTTTAAATAATACTTCTTCATTTTCCAAAAGTCTTTTTTTGTACTTTAACCTCTATTTTACATACCATTGACATTGCTTGTCAGTCGCATAACTTGTCAATTAGAATGACATATAATCCAACTTTCGTACGACTTTTTGAAACAACATTTGCGACATTACATGCAGTCCAGTAACATTATTTACTTCATTTTTTTAAATATTTTAGTTGTGTAAATGAAATAACCTAGGAAAAAATCATATTATTTACCTCAGTTTTTTTACCTTGGTAAAAAAATTATTTACTTAAAAAATGATAACTGAGGTAGAAGAACTTTTTACCTCAGTTATTTGACCTAAGCAAAAAAAATTGAGGTAAAAGAGATGAAGTATTAGGTCCAGTTTCTTGTAGTGATTGAAAAACATGAGTATAAGATATGGATTTAATGAGCCACAAACAACAAGAGCGTAAAATATGTTGACTAATGTTTTCAACTGAAACAAAAATTAGCGGAGGACAGATAAAGGGAACCAGTCCAGTTCCTTTCACCAGCAGGAGGGAGAGGGAATTGAAAGTCACTTTGAATATGATCAATACTTGTTTGTAATGAAGCATTTGTTTCAATCGTACTGAGATTATTAAATATTTTCCACAACCAATTTTTTAATAAGTTCATACCGTTAACCGACTAGTTTGTGAGATGAAATTGTTGGGCCCATATGAACGTGCAACATTAGTGATGGTTCGATTTCGGCTCGCATTGACCGACATAGGTGCGATGTTGCTCTTTTCGAGGTGGACATCACAAGGGTCTAAAACGACGTCGCACTAAAACATCTATAAATAAGAGGTCCCTCACAATCAATTCAAGCTCATATTCACAAATTTCTCGTGAATTCCAACAATCTCCCACCATATCTTCTCTTCTCTCTCCTTAAAGGTATTTGTTTTTCTACTCTTCTAACACGTACATTTCAAGAATTGTTACTCTACATTTTTGGATCTATGGTCTGTGAATGTGTTATGTGTTTTTGTTTTCTAGTTCTTACACAAATCTGTTCGATCTTTCGTATTATTTATGACGTTTTTCAGTAATTTTCTACTCCCTCCGTCCAGACAGTTTTGGCATGTTTTTTGGTCAACTTTTTCAAACCATATTTGATCATAAATTTCAATTAGTATATAGACTCTAATATCATCATGTGAGATATTGTTAGACTCCTATGTCGA
>JAULKJ010331120.1:0-10057 GCA_032355405.1 Rubia balearica | reverse complement strand
ATAGCATAACGGGAACACCAACCTTCAATTTCAAATTGTGGTTTGGTAAACCTGAACACCTGATGGTGTTTAAAAAAATCTGGGTTGTAGACTTCTCCTTCACCGTCTGAACTTCTATCAGTCTTACAAATGCTGTCAGAGCTTAGGTATTCCTTGGCCTCCCCTGGGACCCTTGATAGCAAGTAGTCGTTCACTGTGTCGACGACATCGTGAGTAGGAGCAAGAATTTCCCTCTCTTGGAAGTAACCTGTAGTGGAAAGGTTGTGAACAATGGAAGGGTAAGTACAATCAGTAATGGCAGCCAGAGGATCATTTGTATCCTTGATCAGAAAGTCACCGGGTATCTCAATGTCTGTTTCCCCATCATTTTCCTTCCCGGCGGACCCATCTCCAACACTTAGGATCCATTTGGAGAACGACTTCAGTTCATCTGAATGTATAGAAACATCTTGAAGCCTCATGTTCTGAGTCAACTTGAGAACTTTGCAATAATTCCAAAAATAAGAATAATTTAATGAAGAGAATACTATGTCATGCCTACTGCCTTTTGGCACAACAGGTAGTATTTGCCGGAAATCACCTCCAAATACAACAACTTTTCCACCAAAAGGTTTTGAAGATCTAAGAACATCTCTCATATTCCTATCTAAAGCTTCAAAGCAGAATATGTGAACCATTGGAGCTTCATCCTAAATTATGAGCTCTGTCCTTCTCAAAAGTTTAGCCAGATCAGAATCTGGACTAATTGAACATGTCGATTCTTTGTTTACATTTATAGGTATTGAAAACCTTGAATGATCTTTCCTTCCTCCCACGAGAAGAAGAGATGCAATGTCACTGGGAGAAACACTCAATACAATCTCCCATTTCGACCGAATGAAGGCTGATAAAGTTCTCCAAATGAATGTTTTTATAGTCCCCCCATATCCGTATATGAAAAAAACACCCCCTTCACTTCTTGAAATTGCAGTAATGATTTCTCCATAGACTCCTCTTTGTTCTTCAGTTAAAATACCAAAGAGTGAGATGTGCTCTACCTCTAATGCTGATTTATGATAGTGAAGTTCATCATTTATAAGCCTATTGAATCCTTCCAAAAATGTCATGTCAATGGGAGAAGGCATAGAGGAATATTTTCTGAGTGTGCTACCATTATTTCGGAACAATTTTTCAATCTCAGCCAACGTATAATTCCTAAGCTGCTCATCACTGAGGCACAAGTCTGGAAATTAGAAAAGAAGTTGAGAATAGGAGCTATGTTATGCGAAGTTTTGGAAAATATTTTTTTGGAAGGAAAGTTTGGAGTTAGTTACTGTTTTAGCAGTATACTAAACTGAATGTGTTTTAGGTACTGGAATTTTGGTTGAAGTTTTGAATGGATGTGAACTTTATCTGGCCTTCATAAATTACTGACATTATAATCCTTCTATTTGAAATACATAATACATTCAACTTGACTTAAGGGGGTGACGTTTATGTGTGAGGGTGTAAACTAAAGTTTCATGAAATGTTATTAAAATTTATTAATGTATTTTAAAAAATACCTGGTATCTGTAGAATAGTACGTTGTTTGTGGAGGATATCTTCAGCTAAAATATGCCTTACTGTATTCCACACGTGATCTGGTCTTGAAAGACTATCAGAAAGTAAAAGCATTGCAAATAGGACTCGTAAAAAGTGACCGCTTCTCCATAAACTTGCTTCAATAATCCCTTCAATGTACTCCTTATCATCGTCTAACAACCCTAACGCATAACAAGCTTCTGTAAAAGTAGCATAGACAACTCCATCAACAGTGCGAATGTTCTCAAAGGATGTAGGCCCTCTAACTTTATTTAGTAAAACCCTCAAGGATAGCTTTCACCGCAGCTAGGAGGAACGTGATGAATTCTTCCTACAGAAAAACCTTTCTTCCTTACGGACCATTCCTTAACTTTCTTATTCCAAACAAATTTGGTTGGAAACTCGACATAGGTCAATTGCCTAGCTTCTTCACATGACCTATTGCAATCCATCCATGCTAAGAATTTTGACCGATCAAGTCCAGGTCTCCCAATAACATCTTCCAAAGTTTCTTCATCTTGGAAGACAATACTTTGCTCATTTGGTAGGTGGAAAGTCAACCTTTCGACCGCAGGATTCCTGTAATGAATCTCGAATCCAAATATCCTCCATACAGCCTCACAAGGTGAGATGTACCTGTAAATGCTGAATCATAATTGTAGGAAAACTAATTTCACAAAAAACTTTTACTAAGTCTGAATATGTTATAATTAAATACCATTGTTGGGATTAAAGATGCAGTCCGTAAATGGAACGAACTTCCTATCAGAATAATTCCCAAGCTCATTAATATATGCACATAACGTTGGTGACATGAAAGTTACAGTTTGAAAATAGTACAAACCTGCAATCATAATAATTCTTGATCTCATCAATATCTTTTTGTTTCTGTGGTTCTCCTCCATCATCAGTTCCTCTACACATTCTTACAGTGACCCGATCATGTCCTTTATTAATGTATTTGAACAAATACTTTATTGATCTTGATTGATTACACCACTCAACATTAATGTGTGCCCGATACTTAAGAAGTAATGCTGGGTTATGAGGGACTACAAATTGATTGTCCAGAATAATTCCATTCTTCTCAACCGTATGACCGTTTTCCCTCCTCCTATATATAGGATAACCGTCTCCGTCAACTGTAGTTCTTTCGACAAATTTCTTTGGAAAATGCTTCGAACACCTCCCATCTCTCATGCATGGTGACCTCAAATTGGAAGAACCACAAGGACCATGTATCATAAAATCCTTAACAGCCTCATATAGTTCTGGATTTTCTGAGTTATCAGGTATTTCGGCAGATATGATTGAGTCAACATCTTCAGGCGAGGGAAATTTATCATCCCGGTGCATAAACAATAACATGTGGGCATGAGGTAAACCTCGCTTTTGAAACTCGATGGTATAAACCACTGCTAGTAAAAGGTTAAAAATTTCAGATTTCAGTTGTTTTTGTAAGATTAATCAGTAAAAAAATTTCATGTAAGTCCTATAGGTCAATTAGTAAAACACAGAATACACCATGAGTGAACAACTGATTAAGCATGTTTTCAAATAAATTTCAGCCTCAGCACAAAACAATGCATACCTGACTGAACACGGCCAAAAATTTTCTCCCTTTGTATATCTTTTAATAGCTGGTCTAGTTTGGTTTTAAACACACGGGAAAGAATGTCCGGCCTATCCTCAGTTTTAAGATCCCTTTTTTCCAAAAATCTGGTTATCTCCGGCCACTTAGGATTGCAGGTAAAGGTAATGAAAAGATCTGGATATCCAAACCACTTACAAAGAGCCATAGCATCTAGATAATTCTGTAGCATATACCGTGCACCGCCAGTAAATGAAGAAGGCAGAATTATCCGCTTACCTCGCTCTTGTAGATTACTATCCCCTCTATGGGTTGACTCAACCAAGTTTTTATAAAGCTCTGCTCGGAAATTTTTTTGGTTGAGTCTAATATATGAAAGCCTCTCTGCTTCAATCATTGTATAAGCATCCACCAAAAACTGTTGAAACAATTTTCTTGATAACATAATTGTCCCAGACTCTTCAACTCTATCTTGTATCCTAAAAGAGAAAAATTCCCTCATACTCACCCTCGACCTTTTCCTTTGAGGCTGGTTACACATGTCAATCACATCCTCATCCGACCTTCTTCTGTTACTTAAAGAATCATTGTTGAAGCTACGAAATGGAATATCAATCCTGTAGCCATCCTCTCCGTAGGGAAATAACAGTGGATACTGAAGAGCGAGGTAGGAAGGATGTAGTTCACTGATACGTCTAAGCATTCCTGACTGGGTTTCAATAACAATGTCTCTCTGATCAGCTGATGATCCAATATCACCAATAATAAGGGCTGCAACCTCTGAAGCAGTAGGCATGTTATATCTTCTTGCATCCCTTTCCCTTCTTCCAATAAGTTTTATTCGTACCACTTCGCAGTCATCAATTTTGAACCGATCTCTGGCCATCCTAAATACCTTGGTTAGAGGATTATGTTCATCAAGCATTTGTTTCAAAGCATCTAAAATCTCAAAATCTAAAGAATCAGTTGGGTTATTTTCCCTCAAATTACGTGACCTGCACTTAACAGCAAATAAGAAGACCTAAACTGTAAGATCACATTATCATAAAGTCAGATGTTATGTATTATAACACAGCTTCAAACTATGGACATAAGAAGGACCTGTATGGAAATGAATCAAAATGATTTAAGAAGGGAAATGAATCAAACCTTATAGAAGACAACCTATTAGCAACTTCATTGTCGGTGTCGTAAATATAGAGTTGTAGAAATTTTGGAGTTGCTCCAGGAGTTGGCAGCAAACTTCCTATTTGGTGACAATTTTGACCATGCAACCTAAACACGGGGGGGCCTCTTCTTTCATTGACCGAAGTGTCAAGTTTGCCTCCGAGGGATGTGAAGGAAAAGATCATGTTATAAGCTCGAATGTTTTGAATGAATTTTTTACTCCGTGCGTCTTTTCTCTGAAGAAGTTCAATCAGTATTGATGGAGAATCCCTCAAGAGCGGCAGTTGTACTTTTCCATGCATACAACACAATGAGAACTTAGGATGATCTTTTTTACTGTAATACTTGACCTTTTCGTCGATCCAAAAGAGAGCACCACAATATTCACATTTCCATACTGGATCTCCAATATCAAAATAACCTGCAAATTAACTTACAATGAAGTACCAAGTTACAAATGTAATCATGAATATGTTGGGACGGAAGTTTTATGCTCGTACTTTATGCTAAGCTGAAATGATGTTATTCACACTTGAGTCGTGATATTTATTTCCATGCTCTTAAAATATGTTCATACAAACATAGTTTACATTGACCTGATTTTGGACCACATTACTTCCAAATCTAAAGTATGGGTCTCTGGAACCAACATTTTCAAGGTTGTACACTCCAGTCCAATGCTAAAGCTGAGTGAAAGTCTCTGGTGGTAGAGAAAAGAACCGAAAAATGTGTATAAAGTTGAGTATCTAAATAGTAATGTAATTACCAACCATAACTGATTTTAAAGAAAGTAATTATATAGATGATGTGTGATGAATGTATGTTATGAAATGATGTACCCCTTATCAAACCTGTAATATTAGCTGCCACATTGTTACTATGTTCACTGGATGCTGATAAGTTCCTTAAAACAGGTATCACATGACCAGCATTTGTTTGTTGATGCTGTTTTTGCGTTGAAGAAGAGGCCCCACCAGCAAGCTGGAAATTTAAAGTAGGTAATGCAGGGAACTGACTGAAAGGTCTGTAAGATGGAGTTGCACTTTCTGAAGGAAGGACATAGAAACAGGTAATGTTTCTCATTAGTTGGAAACGGAAGCAAATTGTATGAAAGTAGTACATTTATTGATTATATGTCTTTCCCTTTTTGATGAACACATCTGAATGACAATATTTGTTCCATAGAATATACTGCCTCCAAAATATATTGGTCAAATCCTGATCTGAAGATGGAGTGAGTTTGAAGCTAAGGACTTTATATTTAATGTTACCTATGTAGTCTCCATTTATGAAATGAACTCCTATGTGTTTCCCTTTAATGAACTAAGTTTCTGAATGAAGCACAGAGGAAAAGGTTATGTTTCGTATGGGGTCAGAATCTAAGGTAATTCTATGACAGTAGTGCATTTATTGTTTACATGTCTTTTCCATGCTCATGACCACATCTGAATGACAATATCTGTTGCACATTACATACAGACTCAGAAATACGTTGTTCAATTCATTATTTGAAGGGAATATGTTTCATATATTTAAATACTTACCAGTACTCAGATCTGCAATATCAGTAGCTACACGGGTTTGATTTATAATAATAGGTCATGTTATTACTTGGGCCTTCCACATAGAGATGTAAACCTAGGAATGACATGCTGGACAGAAGGTTTGCATTTTCAAGAAAACAAATTATCATTACAACCCTTTCATGACGTGATGCTCTTCATCTTTAAATTTCTTAACATTTTTCACCAATTGTGCTCTACTGGTATAATTATTAACACTACATTCACTGGTTGTGGATAATCATACTTATGCTATGATGAACTACGGCCTTACCGTTATCGCCGCACATTTTTGTCCGCTGTCTCTTTTCAGTCATAGCTTGCTTTCTAAATAACCTTGCCTGCCTATACATTTGTTGTCTAATTTCCATGCTCTTGGTTGAGTGCATCGAAGGTAACATACCCTCGATATTTTCAAAGTTTTCTGCAAGAGCATTGAAAGTTATCAATCTGAAGGTTTCCACCCTAGGAATGACATGCTGCACAGAAGGTTTGCATTTTCAAGAAAACAAATTATCATTACAACCCTTTCATGACGTGATGCTCTTCATCTTTAAATCACTTTTCTTAACATTTTTCACCAATTGTGCTCTACTGTTATAATTATTAATAATACATTCACTGGTTGCGAATAATCATACTTATGTTATGATGAACTACGGCCTTACCGTTATCTCCACACATTTTCGTCCGTTGTCTCTTTTGAGTCATAGCTTGCTTTCTAAATAACCTTGCCTGCCTATACTTTTGTTGTCTAACTTCCATGCTCTTGGTTGAGTGCATCGAAGGTAACATACCCTCGATATTTTCAAAGTTTTCTGCAAGAGCATTTAAAGTTATCAATCTGAAGGATGGAAAATGTTTTTGTTCCAACATAAATTAAATAACTGAACTTGAGAGCAAACATTACAAATACAAATCAATCCTTACCTCTCATCATCAACTAATGTACCTTTTAGAATTAAGGTTGTATAGGATTTCTCAGAGGCTTCATATATTCTTGCATACTGGGGTTGATAATAAGGTTATGTCCCAGTAATGAATCACATTAATTGCTGAAAGTTATGGTAGGAGTTTCCTAACACAAGTAATGAATGTCACTAATTAATGTAAGTTATTGTAGCAGTTAACTGTAAGCCAACCACTTTAAGTTTCTCAATAATCAAGGAATATTTTTTTTGTTTTGGTCCATATGTTGGGGTTGTAGCCGATTAGTCCCTTTTGTTTGGTTTTGGAACAATTTGGATGAAAACAGCTACTCTCCTAATATAAGGACCAAACTGACCATTTTCTAACTTAATCAGCAACTGTATAAATCATATATTGAATTACGATTTACCTAAGATTAGGATGGGATCTTCATAAGATTTACAACATTGTGACGTAAAAATCTGCCAGCTGCGAAAAGCGCAAAACGTCGGCGTTCTCGAGAATTTGCTCGCTATCATTGCGCGGAGCTGTTGTTGTTTTTGGTTTTCTTTTGGAGTATTCGCTCTGCTTTTAATGTATTTCCGCTTTTTCCATCACGCATATGTTTCGCATTTCTCATTTCATTATGTTTATGTTTAAGTTTGCAGTGATGGTTAAGCTATAAGCGCAGTTTGTTGATCGATTCACATTTTTCTTATTTTCAGATTTTTTGTGCGCCGTTGCTTCAAATTTTGGACAGGTTGCAGTCATTCGGGGAATTTGAGGTATTGTTATGCGTTTGTTGTCATAATATCATGGATTGTTGATTCTGATTGTCACCTACTGATTATTGCACATACACCAGTTCTAGATCCGTTCTTGTTTTCCACATTGTGTTGATATTTGGTTGAATTTGGAATTGTGGATAATCCTGAGTGCATTTTGGCTATTTGTCTACAGATTATACATTTTGGAGACAAAGTTATACGTGTTATGTTTTTGCCTAACACCATGCAAGCAAAACATAAAACATTTATCATATTTATACATATGCAATATTAGGAGCTTAATCAAGCATGAAGGTTGCTATTTTCGTTACCAGTGGTCTCATTTATGTTATACCTGATTGGTTCACTCATTTCTTAACGGCAGGTAGCGGAATACCAGTAAAGCTAATTGCATTCCATGTAATTACGCTTTCTCTGATTTGTTTGAAGCTGTGGGAAATCTAAATTGCTGAATGAAATGGGATAACAAAGACCACTGCATCCAGGTATTTAACAAACATTATTGTTTATGTCTGAAATATATCAAATTGAATATCATTCTTAGAAATTAAATAAGATTGCTTGAAGCCAACAGTGAAAAATATTACAACAGTAGATCCATGTAATTTCTAAACATATTGGCCTATTATTTTTTTCCTTCATCCTAATAAAAGATTTAATAATCACTCTTCACTTTCAGTCTTGATGAACACCTTTGATTTACTGTTTGGAAACTGAGCATCGTCATCTGTTATTGAGTGTAGAGGTCGCTTTGAAGCGGGTCTTAAAATGGAAGTAAAATCGGATATAATCTCATTGTCCCCCACTATAAGAAATTGAATCCTGTTGGAATATTACACCAATAATTCAACTGATATAGTATGAAATTAAAGACAAAGGGGGGGGGGGAACTCAAGGAACAATAAGTGAGAAACAAACCTTTTCAACTTCTACTGATGGGTGGACTGATTCTTCATCCAAGGATAATTTTGCAGAATTAAAATCCTAATGAAAATTGAAAGAAGTGTGAATGATGAACATGGGAAAAACATAAGCGAATGACAACTATATGTTCCCTCATACCTGATTTGTAGGTTTCCCTTCAAGAAATGAATTGATTACAGATTCATCACTGCTAATTCTCAGAACAGTGTACACCTGCCACCTATTAGTCAGGTTATACTCCGAAATCTCAATTTTGAAAAGGAGTCTTTTCCCCACAAAATCATCAAGCTCGGGTGGAAATGATTCCACTTCACCACTCTGTTAGGAAGTCAGATACATTTCATAGTCATTATAAGATCATAAATATGTTATTAAAAAGGCAAAAATATGAAGAGTTTGAAACATGGCTGAAATGGCTGACCTCCGTTAAAGACTCGCGTAACTCATATGCAGTTTTGTTCAACACTTGTTTAACTTCCCGGTCGAACATAACAAAAGATGCGCTCCCAGTATCATCAATAACTCTAACCTGGACCTTAAATCTATTTGTTACCAATAATTAAAACACAATCAGTAACACAATGTTGTATAAGTTATGTAAGTATCATAAACACACAGTACTAAGCTCAAGAAACATTGTATACAAATGTAATCCTCATACCTAGGAATTACATTCTGCACAGGAGCATTGCATTTTCCACAGAAAAAATAGTCAGCACAACCTTCCATGCCCTCATGCTTTTCATCATCACTACACTTCTTCACAACCTTCTTGTTGCACTTCTTACATGACAAATAAAACCAATTGTGCTCCACTTGAACAAAGTCAACCGTAGCCAGTGTCACACAGTTAACAATCTGTGAAATTTTATTCAGAATCTGATTAATCTATTTAACAGGAACCCAACCTTTTACTGAACACCACAATTACAAATAATCACAATGTATCATTAGGAAAAAGGCAAATGTTTTGCAACGATAACATATAAGTCCTGGCAAGTTTTAAACATTGCTGAATAGGGAAAGTAAATTGAAATACGCAAACAGTACCTCAGTTGTTTCGAGTATTCCGGCAAGATTTTTTCTTTCAATAGGATTCAGAAAGTAGTCAGTTGGTGAATTCAGAGCCTTGGTGGAGATGTGAGTGGGCAGTTGAGTAGTAAAGTCATCAAGTTCATGAAGCCTGTATGGGTTTTGCCTTAGAAAATCTTGTTCATTTGACATAATAGAATAATTGGAAGGATTGAAAAACCAGTTAGTAAGCCGGATGAACCTCTTCCTGTAGTCAATAACTTCTTCAATATCAAGATTTAGAAATACACGTGTTCCAAACAACGCATTTGATATAGATGTTACACCTACATATAAATAGGTAAGCATGTGAGTTTCTGTAAATTAATACAATAAGATATATAACATGTGAAAAACATGGAATAATATTTAAAAGTTAGCATGTTAATTAGATATCTGCTATAAATTTGAAACTGCAATTTTGGTTGGTAATGTTAGGTGAGATATTTCCTTGTCCAAAATACATTTATGCTTATACAGCT
>JAULKJ010331099.1:0-10058 GCA_032355405.1 Rubia balearica | reverse complement strand
CATAAAGTAAAAAGTTAAAGAGCATAAAGTAATCAAGAACTGTAATTGTGAATACTCAATACATCCACTAAAGCTCCCATTTTTGAGGAAACATAGGCAAATAAATAAGTAGAAAAACTATGCAAATAAAATGAAATGAGCCTAACCAAGTTCAGAATGGAAGCTACACATAGAAGACATACATTAGGAACAGTTCTAGCTAGCAACTTCGTAGTCATTAAGAAAACCCAAATGCAGAAAATTTCCATTATCTCCCAGTTTGACTTTCCGTTATTTCATTGCAAAAGCATACCATATTAATGGAAGGAGATAACATATCATGTTGTGCACAAGGAAAACAATAAGTCAAGGACATTGGCACTGGATAGTCAACAACATCAATAAGGGAGCAATTTTCTGACTCAAATGCATTATGTTTTGGCTCCCATTGCAGTAAAGTCCACAATTATAAAAAGAATATTTAGGAACAAACAAAACCTAACAATTATCTGTAAGCTACCTATGTACCTAAACCATAGGTTGATGCTGTGTGGTAGCCCAATGGGCATCTTGTTCTGCATTCAGAGATTCTCCTCACTGAATCCCGCGTCACGGGCTTTAGCAAATGAGCCACCTACTGGTTGAACCCATATTCTCGTTTATAAGACAATAATCGTTCTTAAGCATAGTATGTAGAAGATTAGATTCATCGTCGGGTCTTAGTTGAAATTTGTAAGCATAGCATTCCCTACATGTGACCGCAGGATTTTTGGATTTCATGCTGGGTGTCACTATAGGAAATATTTGGGATACATAAAAGAAAATTGTCCTATCATGCTCCTCAAAAATTTAAACCCATCTGAAGGCCTATGAAATGATACACGTTTAACATGCATAAAATTCACCAAAAATGTCATTCATGCTAGGATTTGTTTTGTCTCACACAAAGGAAAAAAGGTTTTTATACCACGAATTCCCATCAAAACGTCAGAAGATGATACATTTATACCTTTCAAAAGGATACAGTTCTCAATAAGATTGTGTTTCGCACTAACAATATACAAAGCGCAGGGACGAACATTAAATTATGTTGGATTATATTTAAAAGAACCTATTTTTTCACACCGCCAAAAACTTCAGAAAGTGTTAAAGTTTTAATTGACACAAAGACAACATCAACAAATGCTGAAAATAACACAAGAAATATCGTATATAAAGAGATATGCAACGCTGCTGAATGTACCTAAACTCATTTGCTTTACACATTTTTTTTAAAATAAGTTAACTAACTCAGATTACAATTGTGTTCATTTCTGCAGACTTACAAGTTTACATGTATTACTTCAATTTATGCAATTAGAACCAACGAGGGCGAGAATCCTTATGATAGCTGAAGGAGAAAACCATCATTACAACCACATAAAAATCCATTTATCAACAGGTTATCTGATCTCATTTCTCCAACTTTACCATTTAAAAAAATTCTATCACCCTATTAATGCTATTCTACTTTTTTTTTTTCTGTTAATGATTTCCATTTATCCTGGCCCTATATGGACCAAAGATCAGATGACATCTACTGATGTTGTAGATGCTGATAATGGAGCTAAATGAATAAGATGGAGGTTTGTTTCACTTAAGAGATGCAGTTTTGATGCTTCATTTCGCTTAATTTGAATGTTCTTGATAGTTTACTACTTTCCTTTCGTCTTATTATTTGATGCATAATTTTACATATTTCTTTTGTCTGAAAACAAATGGATTCAAACATGTATTGAACAAACTCAGTCAAACTCTAAATTAAATCATTGCGAACTAGACATTGTCGAATCTTGTGAAGATTGGTTGTTTTAATATTCCAAATGTTAATATTTACCTATAATTTAATAGAAGGTTGATGTCTCACAAATTTTATCACCTACAATTTCAGTATTGCTGTCCAAACTTTGTAAATTTATGGATTAACTTTCTTAGGTCATAGTCTTGTTGCTTAAATAAGACTTAGCACAGAAAAACTTGTGCATGCTAACACCAGCAAATGCATAACTGTAGAGTGAATATAGAGACTTAGCACAGAAAAACTTGTGCATCCTAACATCGGCAGATGCACAAGCATAGAATGAATACGAAAACTTAAGTGGATAAATATGAATGAAGAAGCTAGCATATTCCAATATTCCCTTCTCCTTTCCCTAACATTCTTCCACTGCCTTTTCCATCCAAGCTAAATAATGCCTGCCTGCCCCAGCAAAGCATGTCACCTTCATGATTATTCTCACACGAAAAAACACTAATCATTAGTTCATATCAGTAAATAAAGCTTTAACTAAATCATCGTCAAGAAATCCAAATCTAACCATCATGAATTAAGACAGACTAACACAAGCTTTATATAGTCTGCAATCATGTATCAAATCATGAAGTAAAAATAAGGCGGAGAAAGCATTTCAGCAGACCTAAGAGAAAACGAATGCTACACTATTTCCTATACCGCTAAACTTACAGGACCACAAAAAACTATGGTGATTCAACTCTAACCTGATAATTCTACATCCACTTTTCTGCATTGTCAAATCTTAAATAAGAGCTTTTTGTTCCTTCTAATCAAACATAGTTGCAATTATCCTCAACTATGATTTTGCTCTACGCTCACCTCTCAACAATTCATACAATATATCATAGAAAAAAACAGAGCTTCAAGCACATAAAGTCATTCAAAGAATAAAGTATTACATAATCATCATCAATTCATTCGTCAAGAAGGAAAAACACATAATTCATATGCATAGTCCTGTTTGAATATCTTCTCTTCCTCAACTCAATACTTTGCCTCACAAATAAGATATAATGACTGATTCAAACCACAATGCATGAGCTTGAAATTTAATCGAGAATAAAACATTAGATTAGGCTATCAAAACCTAATGCAAATTTTTTGAAAAGATATGGGAAACTTCAAATATATGAGCAGAACTTGAGGTCAAACTAACAGTTATGATAGAATTTTCAAATAGAAAATGGTACCAACTGCAATAGAGGAGATAATTGAGGAACGGACATGAAATCTATAGTGGATTTGGGGATGGATTAAATGATTTAGGGAGCATATTGCAACCTTTCCCGCTGTCAAACTTCTCGTTCATTTTCTTTTTGATTATTACAACCTTTCGTAAAATTTTGCACTTGATTATTGCAACCTTTCACGGAATTATTGCAACCTCCTCCGCTGCCTTATCTACGCCATACCTCCTTGCCTCATACTCAGCTTCCACCTCATCCCTCTTCCTTTTCTTCTTCCTATCAATGGCACCAGATTCAATCCCCTGCGATTTCTTCCATTCGTCGTTACATCTCCCTCCAGTCCAAATTCATTCATTAAGACAGTTGTTTGCTATATTGTTAATCTCTTCAGTAGTTAATAATCCAAAGAAAATACGGAACACATTTGAGCATTCTCTATGAGAACATATAGCACAAGATAAGCCATTATCTAAAAGCCAAGTTCAGTACAAAGTATTGCAACAAATACATAATTATTTGAATATATGGGAAAAAGTATAGACCTGTATAACTTCAGTCCACTTCCTCCTGCTGCATTTCATATCTACAGGACATTACTTTCATTTATTTTTATGACTATTAAATCATATATTTCAAAGTAAATTCTGCATAAAAATGAACTGTGTTGGTTTGTACTTTGCAAAGAAAAAAAAAGAGTGACAATTAACATAGAAGAGACAAGTCATTGATATTATTCTGCATAACATTGCCAGATTTGCTTGCATTACTTATGCCATTTATACAATACAGTGCACAAACTGCTTCATATTTTCTTTTATATTGGGGTACAGATCAGCATCTTCAAATTTCATTTTTCTATTGACCATCTTGTACATAAGAAGTTAAGATTATACATATTATTAAGTTCATGTTTTCTAGCCTTTTCTTCTTCTCTATTTCTGCAATATTCTACAATTTCATTTTATTCTGCTGAAGAATTTTAATGTTACATTGAACAGCAGTAGGGATAATTACTTTAAAACATTCAATCAAACATAATTGGCTCAGTTTTGATGAATTCAATAAAAAATTGTAAGTTTCCTTTCAGTTTCTTTTGAAAGAAAACGATAATGTAATTGGTTGCTCCACAATGAAAAATGAACTCACTTACGTTTGATAGGATTAATTTTCAAGTTTCATTACCTTTAACTTTCCTGAGTTCTTGGAGCGACCTGGCTTTGAGAAAAATGGCTTAAAAAAGAAGGCTGACAGAATGCAAAGACATCAACCCCGCTAGCGAATAATCTGGCTTGGATCAATGATGCTTCTGAGGAACGAGTTCTCTCAACAACAGCCTTTTACATTCTGAGAGACAATTTTTTAACATAAATCCCCTGAAACACCAGAAGGGCGGCGTCAAAAGTTCATCTCTGGTACCCCTCACCTCCTAGACATTTTCACAAACACTTTACCAACAACAAAAATTACATAATCCATTACATCATTTTTCATAAAATTAACAAACCTTACCTTATAGTTCTAAGAAAGCATCTCCTTCAATGTAGATTCAGATTTGTCCACCTGGGCATCCTCCAATCGGGACTCCAAGTCTGCTACCGTGCTGGTCCACGACGAGAAGCCGCTGACGTAGAAAGAAGATACTAGCGATGGGAACATTATCGGCCCGGAATCAAGCATATCCGCCGTGAGAAGAAGGAAGCGCGGCGATCTCATCACCATTATGTTTATCATACATAGGTAATGTCGATTTCATCTGATTATGTTCCATTTTGGCGGTATCTCAGGTATATGTATTTTGGCGTTGGAGAAGCTCTTCGCCGGAGAAGAAGCTGCTCGCTCGTCCGCTTCTCACATCGCTCGTCCACCTCTCACCTATCACTCATTGTCGAAGAAGGATAAGCCCACGATGTCACCTACTGGTTGGCGCACCACGGCCAGAGAAGTCGTCTGTCGCTACCTGAGCTTCATCGCTGCCACCCTCCGCCACCGGTGATCGAAGCCGCCGCTTCCCGTTGAAGTAGTAAATGAAGATCTAGATGCAGTTTGACACGTGTAAATGTAAGTGGAATGAAGAAGGGAAAAAAAGAAAAAAGGGAATTTCGGTCGACGAAAGTTTACCGTAGAAAGGGGGATTGACACTTTTAATATATAGAGATAATAAGACCAGGGTAAAGGGGACAGGGGCATTTTAAAAAAAATTATATATATTCAAATAGCAACTTTTTAAACTATATAAATTCGAATAAAAAATGAGGATGTTTGAGAATTCAATCCTTTAAAATGATTAGATCAATTAAATAGCTAATATGTCAAAGATCCTTACATAAAGGGATGAGGTAATTCTCAGGGAAAAATACAATTAATCTATGTTTTGCAAGAAAGGAGAGACTGTCTAAAATGGTATCCATTTTTAATTGAAATTCACAGTTTGATACCCAAATTTTGAATTTGTCTTTTAAAGGTATTTTTTTAAAATTTATATCTCAGAAGGTACCTTTCAGTAAAATATGGGTATTAATTTGAATCAAAATTGTGCCATAAAGGTACCCACATTTATCTAAAAAACACCTTTCTGGGACATTAATGAAAAAAATGGGTACCTCTTAGGAACAATTTTTAAATTAGGGTATCAAATTGTGAAATTCACTTGTAACAAGAAAGTGTCAAAAAAATATGGCATGATTTGAAAGTATCAAAATAACTCTAAGTTATTGATGAAAGTGCTGAAATAATTTTGCCGACATTGATGATGAAAAATTTGGCGTTGACCATCCTGAAAATGACCAATATACCATTACTTAGTCTTTAAAAAAATTGGATGATTTTATCCTATAAAAATATAAAGTTAGATCAGTACTTTCCATAAAAACATAATTAAGGTTAGATCAGTATTCCCTCCGCTTCTCTATTATTAACATAATTTTTAATCTGGGATTTTTAAAAAATATTGACACTTTCTAGTTATGGCAAGTTTGAGGTTATTACATCCACTCATTTTACTTTTCTTCTTTCAATTCCATTTTATCCACTCATTTAGCATCTCCTAAATTTTAACACCAAAAGTGATATGTCACTAATAGATAAAAAGAGGAAATACATCTTTATAAAACATAAGGTTAGCATCACTACTTGTACAATACCAACAAAAACAAAATATTTTCTAACAAGATAAATGAAGGCATGATATGTTCCAGTTTTCACAGTCGATATGAACTTATCAAGTTAAATTTATACATTCATCAAATACGTACTATTATATTGATTTTTTAAAAGCTGATATTTTACCCCCTGAGTTCAGAATAGATATTTCTTCTAATTCTCCCTCCTCCTTCCAATTCTTCTCCTCCCTCGACAACCTACGAATTGAACCCAAAAAAACTCTGTCCTCTTGTACGGTTAGAAATTATGCTTAGATCGTTCTCGAATTGCTAATTTGAAGAGCGAACCCAATGGTTGATAGTGGTGGAGCTGACATTTATTAACAAAGGTAAATGATGTTGAACTATAAACTTCTCCTGCACGAATAGGGGTTGGGGGATTAGCCCAGCTTCCTTTCCATAAATGCATAGAAAAATGGAATACAATTTTTGTACTCTAAATTCCACAAATATTAGCTAATATCCAAATCAGAGGAAAGAAGAGCAAATAGAGATACACCATAACTGTGAATTGTGAGAATCTAGCAGGTAACCGTGTGTGTTACAATGATTTAAATGGGGAAGGAGAATAAGGTCTTGGGGAGATATACTGGTGTTTATTTTCCATTGAGAATTGGAATATTTATTTACTTTTCATTGTTAAGTTAGAATGCGTAAATTTTTTTTATCTAATCTAATTTTGGATATGTATTTGATTGTTGCAGGATGAATTTTATCATGTGTACACTATCTCTCTAATATATGCCTATCAAGTAAGTGTAGCAAATGTGGAATGTGTTATTTTTGTTGGTTGGAGTTTTTTTAGAAAGTACTGATCCAACCTTAAGTTTTTAGTGTACTGATATAACTTTATATTTTAAAAATATTTTAAGTTGGCCTCATTTGTTTTTAAAAAATGTGCTGGTCTATTCTTATGTTTTAATAGAAAGTATTGATTTAACCTTTTACTTGTATAGGATAAAGCTGTTCAATTTTTTATAGAAAACCAAGCAGTGGTATTTTGGTCATTTTCAGGATGGTCAACGCCAGATTTTTTAGTCAACGTCGGTAAGGTTATTTCAACACTTTGGACTGAAACTTAGGGTTATTTTGGCACTTTCAAATTATCAAGGTTATTTTGGCAGTTTCATGTAAATCATAGGGTTATTTTATCACTTTTCTCTAATTCTATTTATACAGAGACACCAGTTGGTTATTACATTTCTAATCAATGGTCTGAATGGAAATAAGAAAAGTTAATGAAGTCACTAACTATACATTAAAATTCTAATAAGAAGTCTAAGTAACAATATGGATGGTTTATACGAAGATGAGTGGTCCCTACTATGTAAATGTCTAGTAAGATTGACTCGAAATTAGCAAAAAAAATCCATCGACTCAAGGTAGTGTTACATCTGAACCCAATCTCACAGAAATAAGCATTCACCTAAACACACAAAATTAATCCATCCACATTTCTGATTAACATCAAGACAATAAAATACGAAGAAATTAAAGCTTCCCAATTAAAGATTCGGTTGATACCCAAATTCTACAAATTTGAATCCTCTGATATAGACTTTCCTTAGTCTCTTGTTTAAACAATTTTTTACTTAGATTACTAGACCATTTTATCGGGAAAACTTTTTTCGATAAAGAGTAGTCGATAAAATGTACATTGAAAGAGACTATATTAATCTTAATATAGTTTACACGATCCGTATCGTGTAGAGTTCGTACTCGATGAAGAGTACAAAAAGGCATTTGACTGTTTGAAATCAATGCTAGTGTCCACTCCCATAATCCAATCTCCCAATTGGTCTCTTCCTTTCGAAATCATGTGCGATACTAGTGACTATTCCATATGTGCGGTCCTAGGCCAAAGGGTGGGAAGAGTTCCATATGTTATCTACTATGCTACAAAGAAATAGTTATTGGCTGTAGTATTTGCACTTGAGAAGTTTGAGCCATACTTCCTTAGCACTAAGGTCATTGTCTTCATGGATCATGCAACTCTTTGTCACTTGATGATCAAGAAGGAGGAAAAATTTAGATTGATTTGGTGGATACTTATTTTGAGTGAATTTGATTTTAAGGTGAGAGATAAGAAGGGAGTGAAATGTAGTAGCAGACCATTTGAGTAGGCTAGTGCATCCCAAGAGCTAGAGCCCACAAAAAAAAATAATAGTAGAGCCTATTCGAAAGGAATTTCCCAACGAGTAATTGTTTAGTTTTACAACAAGTCAACCTTGGTATGCAGACTTATTGAATTACTTCGTCATGGACCAAATTCTCCCTTCATACACCAAGGCTAAGAGAGATGATTAGCGAGGAAAAGTGAAACACTATGTATGGGATGATCCTTACATATAGAAACATTGTTCCGATAAAATGATTAGGAGGTGTATCCTAGAAAGTGAAGAGAAATCCGTTCTCAAAATTTTCCATTCTTTCGCTTGTGTTGGCCACTTTGGGCATAAAAAAATTATTAGGTTAGCATTGGAAAGTGATCTCTATTGGCCTAACAAGTGGAAACACGCCTATCAAGTTTGCCAATCTTGCAACAATTGTCAAAGGGCGGGCAACATGTCGGCCAAGAATAAAATGCTACAATCTTCCCTTTTGTATTGTTAGATTTTGATGTGTGGAGGATAGATATCATGGAACCATTCCCAAACTTGGGTGGATACATTTACATTTTGCAAGTCGTTGACTATGTGTCTAAGTGGATAGAAGCAAAGACTATTATACGCATTGCTCACTACCAGTTCTCCGTAATGAGGTTGCATCGGTAATGATAAAGGGTTTTGAGCTATGCTAATATTAGGATATAGTAATGAAATTTGGGTGGAGCCACCTGCCAAGGAGGGTATTGTTGTACACTAGCCAGTTACTACAGGTACCATTATGACAAAAGGGACATGACGAATGATAGGGTTGATCTTCTCTGACATAATTTACACCGGTGTTATCATTGAGATGTTTGGAAACCCCATCCTACAGATTACTATTCGATGGGTTCCCATTATCATCTGGTTTGGTTGTGCAAAGTTTTGAAATCCTCAGCTTGCTCTGGGGTTATCTTGACTAGTGATCGAGGGGAAACTCGCATGATAGAATGTAAAACCTGCAATAGTTGGGGCAGTGTGTATTCATATTTATAGGTGAGTACAAAGGGATACAGAGTAACAAAAATATCAAACTCCATCATCCTTCTCAAGCAAACCGTATGGTTACCAGCCATGAAGCGGTTGGAACGCAAGAACTCAAACTGAGGACGAGGTAGACCTTTTTTAAAGATGTCAACAAATTTTAGATCATAGGAAACATTAGATACCTTAAGCTTTCCAGAAGACACCATCTCATGAACAAAATGATAACCAATATCAACGTGCTTGACCCTATTATGCGAAACTGGATTTTGAGCCCAAAAGAGAGCACTTTTGTTATCGCACAGCAACACAGATGGCACACAAATCTACACATGTAAGTCCCTAAGAATATTCATTAACTAGGCTAGCTCCTCTGCAGTATTGTCCATGACACGATATCCTAATTCTAAACTAGAATGAGAAAGCATAGGTTGCTTCTTAGCACTCCCAGAAACCAGGTTACCAAGAGAAATTGCATAACCAAATGTAGATTTGCGTTTCTCTACACAACTAGGCCAATTGCCATCAAAATAGCCAAGTACTGGTAGAACAAATGGATTTTCACAAACAACCACACCGTAATGAAGAGTACCATAAACATAGAGAAAATTCAAGTAACAACCTAAAAGTGGTCACCAGTAGGATTCTACGTAAACCAACTGACCATATTGATAACATACGACAATTTGGGATGTGTGATTGACAAGTACTGAAGTGCACCAACCAAAGATCGATAAAGAGTGAGATTACCAAAAGAACATCAAAAGCG
>JAULKJ010331088.1:0-10058 GCA_032355405.1 Rubia balearica | reverse complement strand
CGAGCACATCACTCATAAGGACAAAATTCCATTAGATTCAAAGTAGGTTATGAAAAGAAGGATTTAGATATGAAAACCCAAAAAAGGTTATCCAACCCTTAACCTACCTAAATCTAGAAATCTTTCAACAAATTGATAACAAAAGAGATGCTAAATGCTTCAGAAAATACATGCATTTTGCGTCTCATCATTATCCATTTTATAACTATCTTCTATTTGACTTAACCAAGAAGGTTGATCTGAAATAACAACCCTGACTTTAATACCTGAGCCAATTTCTGATTATAGAGTCTTCAACTTCATATCATTTTTTATCTGAGAAGTATTTCTGATATTAACTTGATCTTGAGTATGACCAGAGACCAAATTTATTTGATCCATGAAATCCATATTAGCTTGGAAGTGTGGTTCAATGTCTTCAATTCTGGACTGTAGTTCCACATCAATTGATTTGGCCATAATATCACTTTTTGATGCAGTATGGAAATTTTCTACAGTTTCAATGCATCCTTCTGAACGCTTAAGCTCCTCATGTACTGCTTTGATGTTCACACAATTTTATATGCCTCCCAACTGAGTATCATAATTTATACACTGATCGAATTGCACAGTAATAATACAATATGTAGCCAGAAACAACTTTTCCTTCACCCCTATATTCTCACCTGGACAACAAATATGGTATTCATTCAAAGCTAATTCATCTGTTTGAGAGATCATAATCTTATAAACTAAACTTAGCATCCTCGAAAATGCATCAGTTGTACCATTTTCCTTCCCCTTCTTATAGTGTATCTCAAAACTCAAACCAAGTAGCTTTGTAGCCCATTTATATTGCAACACACTATATAGTTTCTGATTTAACAAATACCCAAAATATTGGTGATTAGTTCTGATTATTAAATGTTAACCCACTAGATATTGCCGCCATTTATCAATTGCAATCGCAATTGCTAATAGTTCATTCTCGTATGTTGATAGGCCTCTGTTCCTAGGGCAGAAAGAATTTACTCAAAAAGGGAACAGGGTGTTGATCTTGCATTAGTACAACCCCAATACTCGTGTCATTTGTATCATTTTTTATTACAAAATCCTTATCAAACTCGAAAAACTTCAACCCCGTTGTTGTGGTTATGATTTTTTTAAAATCCTGAAATGCTTGAGTAGTTACATCAGATCAAATAAAAGTATCCTCCCTTAACAAATCATGGATCAGCCTACACACCATCCAATATGACTTGATAAATCTGCGATAATAACCTGTTAAACCCAAGAAACCTCTCAACTCTTTAAGAGTTTTAGGAATTAGCCAATCCAAAATGCAGCTTATCTTTTTTGGATCCATTTTAACTCATGTTGTTGTTATGATGTAACCTAGATATTCAACGGGGTGTTGAGAAAAAACACACTTTGATGCCTTAGCAAACAACTGGTGTTGTCTCAGTAATTGCATCACTTGTTCCAAATGATGTACTCCCTTCGTCCCACCTCAAATTGCAAGTAATCTGTTTCACGGTTATCAAGAAACATGTATGACCATTAATATGTTTAACTACGTATAATAACGATAAATAAAAATTTAATATTTAGAAACTAATTGTTACAAAGAACCCAACCTTATAACATATGATGATATTATTGTTTATAAATCTATTCAAATATGTGGTCAAAGTTAGACAGTGAATAGTGACATAAAGTGAAGTATACAATTTGAGCTGAGACAAAGGGAGCATGATCATATAAAGTCTAACTATAAACCAAAATATCATCATGGAAGACCAATACAAACCTTCTAGGGTGATTTTTGAAAACTCGATTCATTAGGTATTGAAAGGTGTCGGTACATTAGTTAAACCAAAAGGCATAACTAGATATTCAAAATGTCCACTATGTGTTTGGAAAGCCATTTTTGAAATGTACTCCTTTCTTACTTGAATCTGATGATAACCCGCTCGTAAATCCAATTTCAAAAATAATTGAGAACCATACAACTCATCTAAGAGCTCATCAATGATCGCAATAGAAAATTTGTCTTGACTTGTGATATCATTTAATTTCCTATTGTCTATGCATAATCTCCATGAATTTTCTTTTTTCTTAATCAACAACACAAAAGAAGAGTAAAACTATTGCTAAGTTGTATGACCTGATCTCTTAACATTTCTTCAACTTGTTTTTCAATTTCAACCTTGTGTGCATGATGTTGTCTATACGGCCTTATTAGAATGGTTGTGACTTGGGTTTTAGCACAATCTTATGATCTACCTCTTTTATAGGTGGTAGACATTTTGAAACATAAAATACATTAGAATACCTATCAAGAAGAAGCTGAATTTCTTGAGGGATACTGATCTCAGCCTGTTGTACTTCTTTCTGACCTTCATGTGCCGCAGAATTTTGATCCTCACCTACTCCATACTTTTGATCAGTATAAAATTCTTTTTCCTGAGCATCATTCGTTCCATTTTACTGGGCAGCATGGACTCCACTATCTGGGCATAGTCCTTCTTTGTTTCCCTGCATTTTATTACTGAACAAAACATCTTCATCAGTCAATTCTTTCATAGTGGTGTGAAACACCTTCCTCCTCTTGTACTCGGCCAACTTCCTTTCTTTACAACCCCTAATCATGTTAAACTTCACTTCTTTGTTAGTTCCAAAAATGGTCCTATTAAGGATTTTTCTCCAAACTGAAATGCTTCAGTCTTGAAAGTCAAATGAGATAGGGCTATAGTTTTTCATCCAATCTACCCCCAAAAACATGTCTAAACTTCCCAAAGTTAACACTCTCAAGTCATAAGTGGATTGACGTTGATTAATCTGCCACTCCACCTTAGGGAAACAAGTGAATCCATAAACTTTGCTTCCATCCGCAACCTCTACAACAAATGGTTTTGGTGTCATCTCCTTTCTTAGTCCTAACTGTCTTGCAATCTCACAATTTATGAAGCTATCGTTACTAACCGTATCCAAAAGGATACTGGTGGTGTGGCATTGTATCCTTTTAGAAATGGTGATACCATTGCACTTCGAATTATCACCCCAACACTTTCACCACCATATGATCAGCATATGATTTTGGTTCTTTATTAATCATGAACTCAGTTTGTTGATTTTCAACCACATATACTTCTCCATCCTAATCACAGTTGCACTTTGAATTATCACCCCAACACTTTCAGCACCATATGATCAGCATATGCTTTTGGTTCTTTATTAATCATGAACTCAGTTTGTTGATTTTCAACCACATATACTTCTCCATCCTAATCATAGTCTTTAGCAGTCATAAAGTTTACTTTCTTGAGACTACAAACATGTCCTACACCAAAATTTTCACCACATTTGAAACACGAGTGGTTCTCCCTTTCTTGTGGGGATATTTTCTTGAAATTCCCTGAATACACCTTCTTATCAATCTTCTCTTTTGAGTTATAATCACGATTCTTCAAACTACCCTTATCACCAATTGATTTCGAGTTAAGAGCAGTTCCATCCATTAAATCATATTAATTCCAGTTTCTACTCTTTTTAGACATCATATTCAAGTTTTGTTCCCAGATAAGTTTTGCCATTGGCTGCAACAATACTATCTAAAAGGGAGAAAATTTAAATTTATCAACCACAATCAACATAGAGATGGATATGGAAATATTCAAATAGGCTGAAAGTGAAGATAGATGGAAGGCTGAATAAATGTATAACTGGGAAGAGGAAGTTTAGTATATTAGCAGTATATGATATACTGAAAGGAGAAGGGGATGATGATCCAATGGCAAAACTTATCTGGGAATCCAAAGTGTTGCCAAAACACAAATTTCCCCCCTATGGATTATGTTAAAGGGGAGGATAGCAAGAGTGGCAAAACTACAGCAATTTAATATCCTATAAAATCAACAATTATGCAGTCTATGTGAGAAGGAAGAAGAGTCAGCCATCTGTTTGCTAACTGTGAGTATACTACTAGGGTGATTAAAGGTATTGGTTTGGAGGAGGTTGAGGATTTTAGATAGTTGAAAAAATTACTGAAACTGTTATTCATCAGAAGAAAGAAGAACAAATTCAGGAAGTATGTAGTGGCTCTATACAGCATATGGGAGGAATGGAATTGCTGAATTTTTCAAGACAAACAAAAGAGATGAAGATGGGCAGAGGGTAAGAATTGAAGAATAGGCAAAATTGTTACACTTAGTGTAATTGGAGAAATTCTGGAAGATCTAGGGAGGGTTTAAGGAATATGTGGGCTCTGATAATTGGGCTTATAAAGCTTGACTATCATTTGCTTAGGGTTGTTTTCTAAATGGCCAGAAAACAGCAAAAAAATGGTAGAAAGACATTCTTTTTTTATGATTACATAATATTTACTTGGACCCTAGGCTCTTATATATAGTTAAGGGCCTAAAGTGAAGGACTTAATTTTTGTTAAAGTTTTTATTGATTTTGAATGAATTTTTTTTACTTCTAACATTAAAAAATTTGGAATAGTTAAACATCAAATAAAAACATAAAAAATTTCACATCAAATTAGAATAATTAAAGCTCAAATAAATACAATAAGAAACTTATCAAATAGAAATATAAGTGAATTTTAAAATATCAAAGTGTGCAACAAAATGGGACACCGACTTCGAAAAAATAAAATATTAATATTAAAATTTATAAAAAGTAATTAACACTATTGAAACATCAAAAATACTTTAAATAAAAATACAATATTAGAAAAAAGAGACATCGATATTAATTTTATGTAAAGGCAAGATTTGATAGTAAGATATTAATGTTTAACTTTAGAACACATGTTTACGTGAAAAAAAATCATTAAAAAATATCACAATGTTTGGTTAGTAGTAAAATCAAGTACTGAAAATGAACATAAGAGAGACAGTATAAAGATGGTTACATCTGCTTTCAGTTTGGAGGATTAATTTTAGCAGCCACTTTGATAATGGAGAACAAAAGAAGGAGGTAATCACACCAGATTCTTCAAAAACGGGACAACTCAAAGTACAAGAAAAATTAACTAAAGCCTGAGTTTATTTTTTCATGAGTTTACATATCCTACAAAATTTGGGAGTCAGGCAATTGGTGTCATCAACACACGGGTGGGGTGACTAAAATAGGATCACTGGCAAATTGTTAATAGATATACAAACCACATCTCTAATAGATAGGTTAAGAAAATGGCAACGATGTTGCCTTTTGCACATCTATCATTCGTTACAATTTCACGTAATTTTATTTTCATTTATAGCATTCTTGGCAAAGGCATAAAGAGCCTTGTATAAACCCCTCCCAATCTGTTGGGTTTTTATCTAAAAAAAGTGCTGAAAAATGAAGCATCATTATGGTACTCCCTCTGTCCCAATTCAAATTGCACCACAATCATTATCACGTTGTTCAAGAAATATGTGTGGCCATTAATATGTTCTACATATACTGACAACAAACAAAATGTTGATATTTAGAAACAACTCGGTACAACGAATTCAACAATATCATATAGGATAATATGGTTATCCATATATCTATTCAAATATGCGGTCAAACTTTAATAAAAGTGTTAGAAAAGAAAATGTGCAGTTTGAACTGGGACATGGGAGTAGGAAAAAGGCATGCATTGTGCAGAAATGAGGAGAAAAAATAACTCGTGAATTTCCCCGACCCATATTATTGAACAACAAGACTCTTAAAACATGAAAGCATTAATTCTCCAATAATTTGTGCCTGACACCTCCAAAAATTTGATGCGTCAATTTACACCAAAAATATGTCGAGTTCTAAGCAAAATTCCAAATTTACGATTCGATGGTCAGGATGATCATTCTAATCAGTACAATAGCGAGCAAGTTCGTTTTCCTAAGAGATTGGCCATACTTTTCTTAATTCTTACCCTGCGATTTTGTAACCAAAACAATTATTCGATGATGAGGAATAACAAAAAAAATTGAGAACAAATAGAATTGGAAAATTATTACAGATTTCAAAAGATTCAACTATGATGAGAGAATTACGATTTCGATAAATTCCATACTAGCTTTCTATCTCGATCCTCGATGCCAAGATGACTTAAAATGCATGCACACAAATTGGTTATAATTGCAAGCAACCAATCTTTTCTTACCTTGTCGATAATGATCAGGAGGAAGCCTCACCAACTATTTCTTTAACTAACATAATCCTAAGAGACGCTCTATAGATTTAATATGATAGCAATATTAATAACGAGAAAGACCCAATTCATAACCAACAAACTCTGATGAAAGATTGTTAAATTAAGACTGTTGTTCCCTATCACTAATTGAACTTAAATCACAGTTACAGATGATTGGTTCAACTGGTATTAAATTAACTAACATGCTATCAAATACTGGCCACTACTTAAAAACATGAAAGCAATTATAAACATTAAACTCAAGAACAACAGATGCAAGCATGCAATCAAAGAATAATCGATGCCAGTACTTCTTCGATATTCACAAAAAAAGATGAATTTACCTCGAATACATAAATTCATTAAACTTCAAATTCATAAAAGAAAAGATGATAGAAAATATATTAATGGTGAAAACAAATGAAAACTTGTGTCTAAATCAAGTCTTGTGCAAGAGAGGAGTATAAAAACGTGTCCAACCCAAAAAATATAGAATAAGGGATATCTATTGTCTTCTCCCTTATCATAAAAACCGCATCTAAAATATATGAAAATATCTTTTCCTAAATATTAGGAGTCTTCAAGCAATCCAATTCCATTTATATATTGGACTTGGCAAAATTAATCCACCAAAATATTTCATCATAATGTCCAGCTTTCTTGTATAAAAAATTTCCTTTTCTTCTGTCTTCCATGCCGCACGCACAACACGGTCAGTTTCCGGCTTTTCTTTCTATTTCCATGTGTCCAGAATATCGTCGGTATGGTCATCCTGACCAATAATTGCAGCAACTCATTAGTTTCATTCCAAAATTATAAAGTGCAATAAAATATCATCAAAACATGAGTTTCCACAAATTTGATCAACATATCAGCTCAAATACATCCCGAAACATATGGTATTATTGGCCCAATCAAAATGATATTTTTCACCCCACATCCCTCTTTATCCCCTGAACCTATAAATGCTATTTAGAACTACATCCCTCTATAATACTTGTTAAAACTTTATTTTAACTTGGTTTCACCATGTAACAGTCCCATACAAGACTTTGTCATGATTTTGTACGATGTCTTTCTAGTGAATGGTCAGATGTGTCCTCTATTTATAATGTAGCTGCAGTATTAACAGCCTCAACTCACCATTTCTTGTGAGTTCCTTTTTTGACTAGCATAACGTGAGTCATCTCTTGCAAAGTCATGTTCTTCCTTTCCAAAATGTCATTTTGTTGTGGAGTAATAGGTGTGGAAAATTTATGTTGAATGTCTAAATCATCACAAAACTCATTGAATTGAGAATTTTCAAATTCCCTTCCATGATCTTTACAAATTTGAATGACCATCCCTTCTTTGTTTGCAGTTTGATCACAAGGCTTCTGAAAACATCAAGAGTATCCAATTTTTTAAAAAAAGAAATTCCACCCACGTATATCTAGAGAAGTAATCAACGCACACAAAAATATATTTATCTCCTCCAACGCTAGGTGTACTTACAGGATCCCATCAAATCCATGTGCAGAAGTTCAAGTGTTTTGGAGGTGGTGATATCTTGAATGGAGAAGTTAGGTGCCCTAATCTGCTTACTTTGCCGACATGGACCGCATACGATCCCCTTCTTGTCGGTGAGTGTGGGTATGCCTTGTACTTCCTTCACTTTTTCTATCATCACAAGTGTTTTGTAGTTGATGTGATCAAGTTTCCTGTGCCGCATTGTCCCTTCATCTTGTTTAGCACTTAGGCAGTTCACTTCTTGTTCCAACAAGTAGCTGTTGTTTGGTGAATGAATGTCAGTAAGCACTTTATCGTCACAATGTTTCACGATATGCTTCTCTTTATGGAATTGCACAGTCATATTATCATCACACAAGTAGCTAAACTCAAAATACTGGCCTTTAAATATTCGACTAATAGAACATTGGTAAAGGTTGGAAATCCCTTTATAGATAGCCACTTTTTCCTACTACCCTGCTTTTCTTTCCATCGCCAAAAGTAACAAATCTACCATCATAAGGTTTGATCAAATTCAGGTACTTTTGAGATCCATTCATATGTCGAGAACATCCACTATTAAAGTACCAAGAATACCTAGAGTGTACAATAAGGGAAGTGTGAGGAACACAGCACAATTTAGGGGCTTCAAGGATCCATACCATTTCTACCATCCTTGACCGTTGAACTTGATCTATGTTGGAACATGCTGAGGACTGAAGTCTATTCATAATATCTTTGAGTACTTTAAAGCAACGATCCTCTCTATGACCTTGATAGATACAATATTTATCTCCATACACTCTTTCTCAGAACATTAGGACAATGTGATGCTTTAACAAATTTTCTTTGAGTTTCAACTTTGAATTTCCCCATAATTGTTGAAGAATTTATATACCCTAAGCTTTGCTAATTTCCAAAACTCTGTCACATGGTGATTATGTCATCTATTTTTGCTCTTCCAATATTTAACCTATTAATATCTATCTCAGCAACTTCAGCCCTCTTTGTCGTCAAACTCATATCTAATTCTAACAACGCAATTTCCCTTCAGAGTTGTTCCACTAGAGATGCCACCTCTCTCCATTTTTTTAGTTGAAAGGTTTTTCTCCTTTTTCAAGAGTTTGATGGTGTCAACAGTTTTCAGCCACAATTCATATATCTTTCATATGTAGTATAGACATCTTCATCTCTCACAATCATGTCTTCATCATCGCTCGAGGGTAGTCTTCACATATTTTTTATGTGTTGGAACATTATACTTCAACTGCCTAAACCATGTTGGAACATCGATCCACTTCAACCTGTCTGATGTTGGAACATCCAGTACCAATTTCTGAATCTCCATGAAGTTTTGCTCCAAATGCCACATAATTACTGGTTAGTTCCTCTTCATCATTCTCCTTCTTTTCATCTTCAAGCCATGAGATAACATATGTTTTTCTTGCTTTTTTTGAGTGTTGGCACATTCATCCTGGATATGTCCATATATTTCACATTCTTCGCATTGTATCCTTCTTGAATTCTTTAGTTTGCCAGTTTGACTTCTTGAGGATTGCTGAGTGGTTTGCTCCATCCGTGGCCCGCATTTATTGCCAGACTCTTGAAACTTTGATCTGTTCCCATTAAACCTTTCCTGAGGATTCTTATTTACCACTTTCTTCTGCATTCTTGAGAAATTCTTTGTGATAAGAGCAAGTTCTTCATCTACATCATCGCTATCATCTTCATGGTTGTTTCTTGATGATGAAGTTTTGAATGCCAACTCCTTCTTTGTTGAATGTTCCAACGTCATCTCATATGTTCATAGTGATCCCATCAGCTCATCCAAAGTCAATATGGCCACACCCTTTGCTTCTTCTATTGCAGCTACTTCAATGGAAAATCTTAGGGGAAGTGATCTCAACGTCTTCTTCACCAGCTTAGACTCTTTGAAAATTTTCCCATCTGATACGCTATATTGGTGATATCTTTGAGTTTTCCATTGAACAGTGCAATAGTTTCATCTTCTTCCATTTTCTGCTCTTCAAATTTTGTGGCTAACATTTGTAACTTTGATTCATGTACAAGACTTGTACCCTCGTGCACCTTTTGTATAATATCACATACTTTCTTTGCCTGGTGACACGTAGAGATGAGTTTGAACTAATTTTCATCTACCGCAGTAAACATGTCATCTAATGCTCCGGAGTTTGCTAATCCAGCCTTTTGTTCATCTGTTGTCCACAACTCTGTAGGCCTAACTTCTGGTTTTTAGAACTAGATTCTTCTCCTTCAAAATTTCCAGCAACTAGGGGTTTCCATTATGTTTGAACATAGTGTCAAACCAATTCATCTACTGAATTTATGAACATTCGCATACGGGCCTTTTAGTAGTTGTGATTTGTTCCTCCTAGCAATGGTTGCCGAAACATAAAAC
>JAULKJ010331079.1:0-10058 GCA_032355405.1 Rubia balearica | reverse complement strand
AAAATATACACGACATACTCTGAGAGGCTAGTTTATGCGTAACATAAGACCTCAAATGAGGGAAAACACGACAACCAAAAGGATGAAAATTGGAGTAGTTTGGCGTAGTGCCAAAACTAATTGAGAGAGGAGACTGGAAAGATAAAAACCAGAGTGGGTAGTCTATTAATGATGTAGACTGATGTGGAAAAGGTATCGTACCAAAATGAATGATGAAGGCCGGAGTGATAGAGCATCGACAAGCTAGTCTTAGTAATATGACAATGCTTCCTCTCTGCACGAACATTTTGCTATGGAGTGTAAGGGCATGAAATCTGATGATGAATGCCCTTAGATGCAAAATGAGCCCGGATGCGATGATTCACAAACTCTGTTCCACCATCACTCTGAAAAACTTTAATGGTGGTAGAAAATTGATTCTAAACAAAAGATTCAAATTGCATATAAGTCTCCACAAAATCATACTTACATCGCAGAGGGTATAACCAAGTAAACCGAGAGTGATCATCAATAAAAATAACATAATAAAGGTACCCAGCACGAGAGACAGCATGTGCGGGTCCCCGGAGATCACAATGAACTAAATCAAGTATGCGTGGTGCACGTTTGAAATTATCATTAAAAGGAATAAGCTTGCCTTTAGCCATCTCACAAGAAGGACATAAATGAGGGTTAAGCAGGAAACTAGTAATTGACAAACTACCAGTTTTATTTAAAGATGAAATAACAGAAAAAGGAACATGTCCTAATCGACTATGCCATAGCTCAAATGAAGCCTTGGCTTTATTGGAATTAACAAAAGAAACTAAAGCAGCGCCACCAGAATCTAAAATGTAGAGACCTTCCTCACCGTGTCCTCGGCCCACGAGCTCCTTGGTAACCTTGTTCTGAATAGTGAAAGAAGTGTCATCAAAATAAACAACAACATTTAGATCCCTTGTTAACTAGGAAAATGGCAATAAATTCTTGGTGATATTTGGAACAACCAAGACATCAGATAAAGTGAGGGAATCAGAAATTTGGGAATTGCTAACATGGGAAATATTCAAAAAAGAACCATTACCAAAATAAAATACGATTATCATTATAAGGAGCAACGCTATCCAGATTGGAAGATGAGCCAGTCATATAATTGGTAGCACCAAAATCCATATACCAATTAGGGGTGTCATTCAATTTCTGAAAGTGTGGCTGAGATGTATCTGTGGAATTTGCAACATTATCGCGAGAAACATGGTACAACTTAATTATGGAAAAATTTAGCAAGATGACTGGGGTGATGGAACCACTGGTAAACATATGTGGGCCGCCTGGTTTGAGGAGGAGCGCCACCGTCGGCCGACGACGGGTTGTAGCCACGGATGCTCCCACAGCTGCAGCCTCGGTCACCCCTCCCTCGCCCAAAACTGCGGCCTCCCCTTCTGCAATTAGCCTATTCGGATCCTTGTTGAGAAGCAGCAAAAACAGAGGGTGCCGATCCGGGTATAAACGAGAGAGCTTTCACTGAAAATTCTAAGCCACCAAAGGTGGTAAAAGATCTTTAACATTTGAGCAGAAAGAAAATTGAAAAGTTTATCATTCAAGCCACGAAAAAACACAACAATATACTCATCATAAAGAGGATGACGAAGAACACGCAATTCGTCAAGAATATCTTTAAAACGAGAATAATATTCCTAGACAGATTGATCATCTTGAAGAACTCCATGTAAACGATCATAGATATAAAGGCGACGTTCAAGAGAATTATTCTGATATTTAGTGGATAAAGCATCCCATACCTGAGCAGCAGTGACCATACCGCTAACTTCCGATATAGCAGAAAGAGTCAAGGATGAAAAAAGAGCAGCTTGAACTAGATGATCTGTCTGAATCCAAGCCTCACGAGCATCGGGATCTTCAGGAGCCTTGTCATCAGATTCCTTGGAGGACGAGCTCGTAGGTTCATTAGGACACTTAACCAAACCATCAACATAGCCAATTAATTTGATAGTTCCTAAAACTGACGTAGCTTGAGTACACCACTGAGAGTAGCTGGATCCATCAAACTTGATGGTGATGAAGTTGATCAATGAAGGAAGTGTAATGGTCGTCATCGGGAATCGATCCAAGCACAAAAGAAAAATCAAATTGCACCAAACACATGGCAATCTTGTGAATAGTAGTGGATGAGTGATTTAACCGTTGTGCAGGGACTGTGCAGCAGGTGCGACACGGGATCACATGCGGTGGTGCGTGAAGGTATCGGCAGCGGCACCTGGGATTCGGCGAGATGGCGTGTGCGGCAGCGAAAAAATTCTAATCGGAAGATCTCTAGCAGACAGGGTGTGCAGTGGTGGAAATCTGCGGTGGAGGTGGATGGGGACGGCCGGCGATCTAAAAACATGGAGAGAAAAAGCTGGAATTGTTTTGGTAAAAGCATAGAATATTTAGAGAGACCTGGCTGATACCATGATAGAATATAAAACCCACAAATGATTGTGGTTGTGTGTATTCATATATATAGTGAGTACAAAAAGTGTACAAGATATAATCAGATACGGAAAGGATATATACAAAACCTTATCTAAAAGGGCTTTCCTTTCTTAAGCTAATTCTATTTCATCTGTTATTCTATTACCATGGATACTGTAGCGGTACTTTTCCCTCATAACCGGTAGAATCAAACAGCTGCTTATAGATTAAGGTTAGCATCGGTTCAATAATACCGGTGCTGGTTGTATATTGATGTATGCCAATAATTTTTAGTACCTCTTCCAATATAGAACAATACTAGGGATTAGTTCTATATTAATCGTCGAACACTGAAATTAAATTTATCAAAATGGTGCTTGTTCATTGTGTGGTGTCAATTTTCCAGCACCAGGATGTTATATGAAAAAACAGTGCTAGTTTTGTTATTATTTTGCAATTCCCTGTTTTGATTTTTCTAGGCCCAAACGGATCGAAAGCTGGGAAATTATCACAAAAGAAACTCATAACCAAATATATAGAATCTACAAACAAGATTAATGCTAAGAAAGAAGTAATGAATAAATGAAAAACATAATATATCTGGAAAAAAATAGAATCCACCCATAACCAAATTATAGGGAAAAATGTAAATTTTAATGATATCTACTTTCTACACTTCAAGATACTCGTTGATGTCCATAGAAGTTTGCAATGTTTAAAATATATGTCCACCTAAGCCTGACACCACCTATCGGCTACGGCTGATATCTCTTTCGCATTGTATGCTCCTTGTTTTGAGGGAAATAGTTGTTGCGTTGAAAAAAGCAAATGATTAAGTACGTGAAAGTATTTAGCAAGTAACAACAACAAATGATTAATTTTTAATATGTCGGCTAACTTGTAGAATATATATCTATAGAGATGGTGTTGAGCACAAACTCTTCAATGTACAGGAGGACGTAGTATCCGCATTTCCAATCACTACAACAAATGAAAAACTCGTGTTAAACATAATTGTATTAAATAATGGTGGAAATGAAGGGACTCTTGGAATGGATGACTTACATCGATGTTTATGATTTTCCATGTGTAATCTGAAGGCGGTTCCATCTTCATCTTCTGCCTTTGATATTCACATGCAATCTTGGTAATATTGACCTTTTAAATGTGAGTGAACTAACACTTTAGATGTAAAATTAACATCAATGAAAGGAATCAAAGTACCTGGAAATGATTTTGTTTTCGTTAATTTTTTTTGGTTTGATTCCTCTAGTTATCGAGTCAAGGGTAAAAACTTTCTCCGTACTAGGACGGATGAGTACCAAGTACCAATGATAGTTGTGTATCACATGAATGAAATTATCAGTTGTGCATAATATTATTTTTGTGTGAAATATTATAAAGTGCCACTTACATTTTAATATATATCACCACATAAACCTCGGTATCAACAACAAGCATGGTTTTGAGAATGGCTACAGCACGAGCTTCGACTTCCGCCTCCTTGATTTTTGCGGCATAACCTCCCGTACAATATAGACAAACTAAATGCGGCCATTGTTTGTTTCAAACACTTGATCCCAGAGGTGTCTTGAAAAATAACATTAATTAATATTTGAAACATATAAGGGTTTAAATAAATACATATATTGTGAAAAAGTGACCCTCACCCCCATCAAAACATATAACATTGAGTTCGAAAGCCAAGCCATTCCTCTTGCGTTGCCAAGATTGTTCGCGTACTTCACCCAACATTCGATAAACAATGCTGATTTATGCTTTCTACAGAAAGTTGACAGTCGAAAATCTGGAAACAAAGCCACCCTTCCCAACAACTGCATGCTCTTTAGAAGTTTGTTGCAGTATGTGATGAACTTCCCCATGTGCTTGTTGACAACCTGATATTATGTAATTGCAAAAAAAAAATAGGCAACTTGAAAAATAATGAAATAAAGTACAAGTGACTAATCTTAGCAAGAATTACCTGTTTCAAAAATAATGAAATTATGCAGTTTTGTGCAACCAAAACCGAACACCCGATATTGGGTGGCCGGTCAAAACTAGAACACCGCGCTAAAAAAATGACGTCATTTTTTTTCATCCCAAGCCCTGGTAGTCCAGATGTTGGATACAGATTCGGTTTTGATTTCATGTTAAACTTTTAACTTCGGTTGTAAATAACCAAAGTTAAAGCACCCGACATCGTGTATGATTTTGGTTCCAATTTTGGGTAAAAATTTAACTTCGGTTAAACCACCCGATGTCGGGTGCGGTTTTGTTTCTGGTTTTGGGTCAACTTTTAACTTTGTTTTCTCGCAACCGAAATCAAACCACCTGATATCAGTTGCAGTTTCATTGTTGGCTATGGGTAAACTTTTAACTTAGTTTATTTTCAACCGAAGTAAAAAGAGTAAAACTTATAACTTCGGTTATTTTCAACCAAAGTAGAAAAATAACTTTTTACTGTGCCTACTTTTACTTCGGTTATTTTTTTGCCAAGAACCAAAGTTAAAAGTGCTTGAGAATCAAAGTTAAAAGTAATTTCCATAGTAGTGGGTGAAGTCGGGGGCGTAGCAAGTTGTCCAACGGCGGTGACCAACAACGAGTTGGTGGCATCCCTAGTTGGCTTTGTCGGCTGCGCCGACACAAAGATGGAGGCCGACATGAATGAGTTATCAAACCAAGCATCATTTTATGACTGTGTTTTTTTGGTAGGAATAGAGGACAGAACAAATGGAAACACGTCTTAATAAAAAATCAATATTACGACTGTTGAAGAAGCTGTATGATTCCAAATTATGTAGACAATAACCTTTCCTGTCAACTGGATGACCAAAAAAATGCATCGTCAACTCCTGGGAGTGAACTTGTCACGAAATATGGGAATGTAAAAAGCAAAGCACAGGCAGCCAAAGACTCAATGAATCTTGTAGTTTTGAGTACTTCCATGAAGAACCTCAAATTGCGTGCATCCATTGGGGGGTACTTTGTCGGAGTCTTGTTGATCAAGAATGTAGTAGTAAGCACACATTCTCCCAAAATTCATTTGGTAGATCAACCTGAAAAGCAGAAAGCCCGAACAACATTTAACATATATCAATGCTTGTGCTCAATACGACCATTCTGGTGTGGTGTATCAATCATAGAAGTCTCAAACAATAAGCTGGATTCAGCAAAATAAGATCGCAGATGAAGAAACTCTGTATCATCATTAACACGGATACGACGAACAGTTCAACTGAACTAATTCTTGACCAAAGCACAAAGTTCTATAAATCTAGATGCTACATCTGAATTTCCTACCTACAAATCAACCTAAATAACTCGGGAATAATCATCAACAATTTTTAAGAAATAAAATGCTCTTCTAAAAGAAGGTGAGCTATAAGGCACCCAAACACCACAATGTATTAATTCAAACAAAGCAGCATTTGAAGAATTCAAAGGGAAACTATATCTAGTCTGCTTATCTCTATAACACATAGATCAAGAAGCATTAGTTTTATTTATGATAAAATGAAGAGTAGGAATAGAATACAACATCATGGAGGATGGATGTCTAAAACGTTGATGCCATAAATCAAATGAAGAATTAGAAACTAAAGCAACGGTAACTGGTTTCAAAATAAGCGACCGAACTCGGTCATCCAATAGATGAAGCCAATAATCCCCCATCTTTCTATTCACCCACACCAATCAAAGTTCTCATACTGATGTTCTATAATATTCAATAATTTTCAATGAGTAAAGCTAGACACTATAATATAGAAATCAATCTAGAGTATGAAAATAAGTTGTAGCGGAGTGTAGGTATATAAAGAACATGAGTAAGAGTGATATCTCCAAAAAATAAAGATCCATATTGTGTAGTAGACGACACAGATCCATCAGGAAAAATAACATCAATTGAATAGGAAATAGTAGTGAGATCAATAAGGAAACCTTTCTCACCATTCATGTGACATAAGGCTCCGGAATAAAGAATCCAAGGTAAAGAAGGTTTTCCTGACACACAGTCAGAAGAATAATTTAACTGATTAAATAAATTAAGGTTCATACTTTATCAGTTCCAACAGATCAGGGCCAGTAGTGGATTGATTAAGGAAGATTAGAGATGCGGCCACGAGCCCGAACGTCTAAGACATGGCAGAACTGGAAAATGGAGGGACGAAACCGGATGGAGGACGGAGAGGTACATCAAAGATGGCTAGGACACTGGGATGGCAAGCAGTGGCGAGCTGTGTGAGGTTTTGGATAGATCGCTCCCTCATCTGGGTGAACTATTCCGAATAACCTATGAACTTGAAACAACAAGCTTTTTCATGGCCTTTGTGATTACATTGAATGCATGTGATATTCTTATGATTAATTGTAGTGAGACCTCCTGGTGATGAACCTAAAGCAGGTGGACGACGAGCATGTTATACCATTGAATCAGTTAAATGTTCACGGGCCCGAACAATGGATTCGTGAGTTTCCTCCTGAATTGCAAGAGCGAAATTGCGAGTGAGTGGAAAGAATTATTTTTGAGCCATAACATTGGATCACACTGTGTTGTAATCATCGTCCAAACCGAGGTGAAATTGACAGATGATCCAAAAGTGAGCTTCGTACTACATTGAAAACAACCAAAACAAAGAAATCACAAACAAACTTTGCTATAAATTTCTAAGTGCCTAACTACTCTCTCTTACATCAAACCCTACGTTGTCCTCAAAGCATAAAAAATTCAAAAATCCTAAGTGGGGTAGGGGGATTATAGAAACTTACTCTTGTGACCCCAAAAGGTCCACCCTCATGCGCCTCATCTTGCGCCGTCTTCTTCTCTCCTCTTGCCTATGTTTTTATATCTCGTCGAGAATGAGGTTGTGAAAGCCCTATAGATTAACTATATTAACTATATACATCCCTTCCAACAATTTCTCCATGGAATCTTCTTGCACCTCGGCCATCTCATCTGCAAATACAAAATCTGTACTCACTTCTTGCTCAAAGGAACTGAACCCAGCTCCCCAAGTCCTTATATTCCCATCCATATCATTAAGCCTCAACCCAAACTTGTCCATTTGTTGGGTCATTCCTCCTACCGCAGAACTCAACTCTTGAACAAATTTTGTCAAACTCAAAAATTGCTTCCCAAACACTCGAAATCGATCATAGAAGCCTGCCAGTAGGCTGGATTAAGTAGGCTGCGTTCTAGAGGGGCTCGTGTTAAAGTTATTGTGCGAGAACACCAACCATACCTTCTATAGGTATCTTTCCATTTCTCTTATTTCCTGCAAACGTACACTCTTCAATGTACATCTCTACCATATTAGAATATATGGTCCCTTCCGTAGTCATTGACCAAAGTATCTCCATGTCCCTTTTGGGGGCAATGAGCAATCTCGCTGTAACATAAAACACCCATGGATGTACCGGAAAGCCGGGTGAACTATTATTTTTTTAATTTCTCCCCCTATGTTTCTATATACTCCCTCTACGTGTCTCCAAAAGATACCAATGCAAAGGGGAGAGCTTGACTATGTGTCCTCTGAAATTTTCCCATATTTCCACCCTAATTCCCTCACTTCCTGATAGTGGATAAAATATATATTGCCTATGTGTCCTCGGATCTATCGCACATTTCCTCTTGGCACTCACAAGCCTACAATAGCGCCAATAATCCAACACTCCCAAACTAGCATTTAAAACCTAGCACGATATTATGTAAGAAATAAATCAAGTGTGCATCTTAACATATTTCATAGCATAAATCACAATAAGAAATTAAACTACTAATTAAGCACGATATTTATGGCATAGAGAAATAGGATGAATCTAAAGAGTCTCACAAATCATGTCAAATCATGTTTACAAATAACAACACCAAGAATATAAACTACTATGCTAACATTAGATTCATGGCAATCATTGGATTAAATGCCATGAAGCTATGTAGTAAATAAAGAGATGAGAAAGGACCATAGAGAGAATCTTTCCTAGCAACATTCTCTCTATGGCCCTACCCTCTTATGGCCCTAACTAAGGAAAACTAACTTCTTCGTACTCGCTAAACACTAGGAGGCTGAAGGTCATTTATATAGGGTAGGATAAAAGCCCAATTGAAAACCCTAGTACGAGCGTGGCACTGACTTTTGGCAATTCTTTACGAGATAATGTAGCAGATTTTAACACTTCGACTAGTTTGGATGGTTTAGGCTATTTTGATCGGTTTGTTTCATTTAAGTTGCCTCTGTAGCAATTTATTTCGGTTTCCAACCCGGTACAAGTTAGATATTTTGCAATCACAATTTAACCAATGAATTTTTGTGCGGTACGCATATTTTTTGAGCAAGCATGCAACTTGTGACAGAGAAATGCCAAGTCTAGTCCTTGCTACTGTGACTGCTTTGAGTTGGGAAATTGGCTCCAATCGATATTCCATTAGGTAGGTTTGGATCGAGTTTGCTGAACAGTTTCACGATAAAGGAAGATAAATTCATTATACAATCCACCTCATTATTAGAATATTAGTTTTACTACTTTTTGTTGTTATAGGGTCTATAATGCATCCATCTGTGTAAGGCCATCAGACCATTCAAATTGTGTAGGGCCATAAGAGGGTTCATGATGACCTGCGGGTCAGGACGGATTAGTTGTACCAACCGAAATTGACCCAAATTTTTGGGTCAAATGTGTCTGGGCAGGTCAGGACAAAAATCGCATATTTTGGCTCGGGTTGGACTGGGTCAATAAAGACATGGTCATATAAATAGAAGATAATAAAAAAGGATTATATATTCAAATAAAATAAATATTTTTTAAACTGTACTAACTTTAGTTTGAAAGTATCAATATAACCCTATAAAATGAGAAAGTGTAAGAATCAACCTAATTTTATGACGAATTGTGCAATTATAGTCTTTTGTGCTAATTCTGGAATTGACCAAAGAAATTGGACACTGACCGAATCTGAAAGGGTCGAAAATACTCTTACCCCATAATCTAAAAGTTATTTTCCCATTTTACCCCTCCCTCCTCTTCTCTCCGATAGCCACCACCTCCCTCCCTCCACCGCTCTCCTGACACTTTCCCGTAACATTCTAGCTAATCCTTCTCTTCTTCAAGTAAACCACAATCTTTTACTACTGCCATTTTTCCTCTGATCCACCACCCGCCCTTGCTTACCACAAATAAAAACTGAACGCTCAATCCCTTCTTTTCCCTTCACATTTTTTTCATCCCACTAACCCTTTTTATTTTCCTCTTCAACATGTTATGCCCCTTATGGGTCCTGGAAGCACTGGAAAACGTGAAGATTGATCCATCATCCTCCGCCTCACTGTAATCCCCTAAGAAACCATCTTTACTTGTAAAAAATGGATCTTTAGGTGCAGAGAAGCTCAAATTTTCATCTTGTTCGACACTTGAAATGGGTTTCCTTTTCTTTCTTTTTTCCTTTTTTTAATTCAGGGGTTAAATGGCCAATTCAATAAATTCCGACCAAACTTTACATTGATACTCCCTCCGTTTCACTAACAATGGCACTCCCTTTTGGGTGTAGTAATTTAGGAGATGGTAAATGAGTGGATGAAATTGAATTGAAAGAAGAGAAAGTAAAA